>JAQFYD010000038.1:0-43058 GCA_034694225.1 Bourletiella hortensis | reverse complement strand
GGTTCCCGTTTTACCGCTCACTGGATTACCACGTGTGGCCGAGGCGCTCAACACGACAGGAATTTGAGTTTAATTTCTGCTTTTAAAAATGCATCAGTGAATTCAATGTGAAGTTGATTAATATTAAGAATAAAGTAAATAATAATTAGAAAATTTATTAAGGAAGCATCTAGCAGTAATTTCGGAGCCTCTGTTCTGCTTGGTGTGGACGGATGTTCTGATTTAGCCTTCTAATATCAACCAAGATGGTGCATTCAGAAAATGTGACACCCCAATATTATTACTGAGGAGGGTCACTGAAGTTACCAACATTATGCAGGGATGAGTTCCCCAGATGAACAAGACTTCCCCGGGCATCTTTTGCATCAGGTGGGTAACACTTCAAGAAGGCCATTGAAACGATATGTTAAGAAATGCCTGAAGGAAGTAATTACTATGTCAAAATTTTATAAGCAGTGGCCTCAGTGAGAGAGGGAAATGTTTTGTAAATATGTTGTCGTTGATTTTGTGTAGGCTGCCCTGTGGGACAATGCAGATCTTTTGCTGGACCTTCTTAATGGAGAGCTAATTTCACTAATCAATAGCCAAGATTCTTGGGGAAGGACGCCATTGCATGCAGCTGCAACAACAGATAACTCGAAATGTCTGGAAATATTGCTAAAAGCTGGAGGTACATTTTTGCGGTCTTAAGATGAAGCTGTTTGTTCAAACAGGGCATGATTTAAGTGATTTTCTGCGTTTTTAGCGAATCCCAATGTATCTAGTGGGGCTCAAGACAATTTCAAGACGCCGCTTCATGTTAGCGCCGAACATGGGTTCATGTCAAATATTCGTCTTTTAATTGAACATGGAGCCGACGCTTTTGCAGCTGAAGGTCATGGATGGACACCCATTGACCTTGCGGAGAGGGGAGGTCATGGTGCTTGCTTCGAATATCTCAAACAGGCTGCTAATAGTAAGGAGGAGACCCGAGAAAATCTTCATTGTGCTCTGAGAGAAGCTGCAGCTAATGGGGATCTGGATACGATAACTAATCTTCTAAAAGACTTGGGTCCAGTGGAAGTTCAGTCCATTATAAACATGACCATTGACATGACACCCGATGGAAAGAGTACTTTATTGTTCAAGTAAAGTACAGTGCTTTGCACTGATTTATAAAACTTTCATATAGTTATCATTTTTGCTGAGATAATTCGTGTTGGAGTGTATGATAGCGTGTTATAAATTTATGATTTAAAATAGGGCTTGCGAAACTGGAAACAGGGCCTTGGTGCAGCTTCTCATAGAACATGGTGCCGACGGAAGAATACACCCCGTAACAAAGTATTCTCCGCTGTACATAGCTGCGTATTATGGTCACAGAGAAATTGTGTCGATCCTGCTAAAGGTATAGATCTTGGAAATAAGGTGTTACGTTAAGGATGTTGGAAAATCAGCTGCTAATATGTGGTTAATTTTTTATAGAAATTTCCGTTACTGGTGCAAGTCCCGACTGTAGAGAAGTGGTTACCACTCCACGCTTGTTGCATAAACGGTCATACCGGTGTCTTAGAGCTGTTATTGAAGTTTGAATACCCTTCTGACATTCTGCGAACATTCCAGTAATTCCCGAACATGACCAATAACGAAATGTTTGCTGTAATCCATTAATTTGTATTTCAAAATGAATTATTTGCAGTGATCCTCAAAGTGGACTTAACTACGAAATGGCCTTTGATATTAACATGAAAGACGTATCGGATCAGAATGCTCTTTACATTGCCTGCCAGATGGCCAATCAGCGACTAGTAGAAACTCTTCTGAAATACCGCGTTGAAGGACGAAAGCCTGGTGAGCCTGGAGCTGTTCAGGCATCACCAATCCAGTCTCCGGAGTCACCAACGGATAAGTCGAAAAATATGAGCCCGTCAAAAAAGCGTCTTTCGGAGGGAATACAAGGAATTTTAAACAAGCTCTCCATAGCAACAAATCAGAATTTAATTCCTGGCGCAAGGGTGCGTGAAGCTTCCTTTTCGCACATTTATTAAATTAGAAAATTAGAAATGCAGCTCCGAATGTGCCACTGATGATTTCTTTTTCGTGTCTGATTTTTAGAAAGAACACCTTATATGTCCTGTTGATGTAAACGCTTATTGTGAGGAGTATCAGACACCATTGCATGTTGCGGTGAAGAAGAAGCATCATGTTATTGCTGCAATGCTGCTTGCGACGAAAGCGGATCCAAACTTGCCAATATTACCCACTCCAACGAATGTAGTGAATGGACCATATGAACAACAGAGCAAGTTAGTCATGAATTTTACATTATAGTACACCAGTTGTTGACAGGTTGTAAGAAGCGGAATTATTATTCCAGCACTTCGAAAAGAAGCTCGGAGTCTTCCTCGTGTCTAGTCGAAGCGTGCTTACATCGAGACCTGGGAATGATAGAACTGTTATTAAAATATGGAGCGCGAGATAACGATTGCAAAGCACTGGAAATAGTTGCCAAAGATGACATTATTGTTGGGAAGATTCTGTCTTTGCGGGTGAGAACCGAGTTGTTAAACTGTGATCGTAATGAAGTCTGATCTAAGGAAATTTAATAATGCTATCACTGGATAATATGTAGGCGCATTTGGACGCGGAGAACAAAGTCAACACATCGTTCTTGACGGAATCAATATTGAAGCAACAGAAAAAGGTTTTGCTGAACTCGTCTGTGCTACCCACATCAGCAGTAACGATTAATTGGCACAGTCAGCGATTGGACCGTGTACTTGAACAGTGGCTAGTGTCTGCGGCATTGAAAATAAATCCGAGGCTGCGTCTTTGCCCTAGAAATCAAAACTTAACTCTTCATGCGATAACTCGTCTGGATCTGTCGGCGAATACTCTGGAGCGTGTCCCAGCTGTGACTTTTACAATGTGTAGTCTGAAGTATTTGAACTTAAGTCAGAACAAAATTGAACGATTCGAGTTTCCGGAAGAAATATCATCGCCATGCCTAGAAGAATTGTTGGTGCAAGAAAATCGATTTGAGGTCATCCCGTCTGAACTTTTCACAAAATTTCCATCATTGACACTGTTGAACTTGTCAAATAACAAGATCCAAGTAATGCCATCATGCATGTGGTCCGCGCCTATGTTACAAGAGCTAAATTTGTCTTTAAATCTTCTGACGGACCTCCCTGCATTGACATCGTCCAGTGGCTGGGAACTCGCACCTCCCATTCCAGGGTTTGATGCTTCTGTATTAGACTCTCTACCATATATTCCTGTGATAACTCCCTTGTCACCAGATAACTCAGAGCCAACAAGTCCTGATTTTGTGATGGTGGAATTTGAGAAAAATCGTGATAAATTTTGTATGGACAAAAATTTGAAACAAATGAAAAGTGAGACTGGAAGTCATGGAGGAACTGTTCTAGTTCACCATGCTCTGTGGCGTGATAATATTAAAGTGTTATCCAATTCCGAGTCCACGGAAAAGACAGTATTCGGCGTTCAAGAAAGTGCTATTGTTTCGCTCAATTTAAGTCATAATTCTTTTCATAAAATTCCCAAAGTACTGAGTTGTTTAGGTCTAAATGTTCAAAGATTGAATATGTCTTTTAATAATCTGAAAGCATTAGGTCACATCACAGACTACCCTCATTCTTTGCGCCAGTTAGATTTATCTAGTAATAGAATAGAGAAATGGTTCTATAATTCTAGTGAGAAGTCGTCAAATCGTTTGCAGTGTTGGAATTGTAAACCTGCAGGAGATGTAGTTATCCAAGAGGGATGTCCTCACAAGAGGCACATTCGCCTAGAAAACCTTAAGACTTTGGTACTCAGTGGGAATCTCCTCAAGTGTATACTTGTCAGTGTAGATGATTATAGTGAAACTGTGGTTGGTGAGGGTGAGACACGGAAGACGTTCGCAATGCGAAATCTATGGTTTCCAAATCTAACCATGCTAGATCTATCAGATAACATGCTGAAGGAGGTTACACCCAGAATTTCCGAACTCAACAATTTATCAGTGCTAAATTTAAGTGGCAACTGCGATATCACTGATCTCCCACCCGAAATGGGGCTCCTGTCTCGTATGTGGAATTTGAACACGACCCGATGCAACTTGCAGGAGCCACTAAAGTCCATGATTGAGTCAAAAAGATGTAAAACCATGGACGTAATTGGTTATCTCAAGAGCGTTTTGGAGGATGCGAAAACGTATTCGAGGATGAAACTCATGGTTGTCGGTATTCAAGGTAGATAATACGCTACGCTTGTTTCATGTATTGTAAAACTTGTACGTTGAGGCTCAATCATTCGTGCTTAAACAATTTTAGGTATTGGAAAAACATCTTTACTTTCTCAGTTACGGCAGGAAGGAAGCCAAAAATACGCCCAGCAAGATGTAAGCTGTTTGTGTTGGTATTTGTAACCTTATATTATGCCATGATGATTTCACATTGTCTTGATGCGTTGGCAGCACTGGGCAAAACGCATGGGTACTGCAAGCAGGATGTCCCCCAAAGGGAAAACGATATCAACAGTCGGTGTGGACATTGGATGCTGGGTTTTGGACCACCGTGGAAGCCGCAGTTCTGGATTCAGTTGTGGCCCTGTTACATTCCGAACATGGGATTTCGGAGGCCAGAAAGAGTATTATGCCACGCATTTATACTTCCTGTCCCGCCGAAGTAATAAATAGCTTCATGACTACCTGATTATTGCTTATAATTCTGAGGTTATATGGAGAAGCTTGTTAACAGCTTGTTCATTTGTATTTTCGCAGGCTTGTACCTCGTTGTTTGGAACATATGTGACGGTGAGAAGGGACTCAATGAGATCGTTCAGTGGCTAGTAAACATTCAGGTAACTCTTAATTCAACGAAGGTTACATTTCATTGAAACTTATTTCATGTCAGCTGTTACTTGGTATTAGGCAAGAGCTCCAAATTCACCTGTAATAATCGTCGGCACTCATTTCGACCTGGTGAGCGAGAAGTTTCCACCTGGTTATCTGGACTACCTACAGCAGAAAATCCGTGATAGATTCATTTGCATATCGGACCCCGAGAAGAGAGGGCTGCCTAGAGTCGTACATTCTGTCGAGGTTTGTACATGAAAAAATTTCGTGCAGTAGCCACTGTGTTATAAATGTGTATAGCAACGACATTTTTTACAGGTTTCCTGCAAAACGCGGCACAACATTCGCCACTTGTGTAACTTGGTCTACGAAACTGTATTCAGCATAAAAACCTCCACTGGTAAGCGCCTGTTGGAACAGAAAATTCCGTCTAAATATGTCCATTTGGAGGAAATCGTGGCCTATTTAGCGACGGAACGGAGATCTCGAGGTAGGTGATTCTTTCCATTTTCTATGGTTGCTGTGAATGTGTACTAATAAAATATACATTGTATCCTTGGCAGGATTAGACCCTGTGCTGACAGAACAGGAATTCAAGTCTCAGGCTTCCCTTTGGCTCGATAAAGGATTCGGGCTCACATTTCGGGATGATGCGGAAATCATGCAGGTAATTTTTGGTTCTGTGCAGATGGTCAGTGAATCACTTATCATACTTGGCTTTTCATCAACTGTCTGATTCTTAGGCTTGTTCCTTCTTGCATGAAAATGGAGTCCTCTTGCATTACGAAGACAGCACGCTAAGAGATCTCTATTTTCTCGACCCTCAGTGGCTTTGCGATATGTTGGCTCATGTTGTAACTGTTCGGGAGATCAATCCTTTCGCTAAATATGGCATCATGAAGGTAGAAGATTTGAAGCATTTGTTCAAAGGACAGTCAAATGAAACGAGGGACTACGTATTATCATTGCTGAGTAAATTTGAGTTGGCTGTACCGTGGGACCACGTGCATCTCTTGATTCCATCACTTTTACCATCTTTTGAACAGGTTTGTCATAATTTTTTCGTTTTGAAGAAAACTTCTTTTGAGTCAACTGATAATGCAAGGTTGCATTGGTGTACAGATGAAAATCGGACAGAACGAAGTACGCGTAAAAATTCCGGTTCGATCGCGGGGTTGGGCTTTAAAGAATAGGCCTAACAGAGTAAGCCGAAACTTTTCAGAGGATGCTGTCAAGGGTTCCGAAGGCCCCTCAGCATCCGTTGCGTCACCAACTAACTCTCAAAAAGTATCATTCAGTAAAGAGAAAGAGGCACACGTGACACGTGAACCGGAAACGCCTATATTTGTTATTCAGAGGGGAAAGATTACGCCCCTCAATCGTTTTCTTCTGTTATCTTACTTTCCATCCGGATTTTGGCCCAGACTGATCAGCAGAGTTCTTGCAGATGACCGTATTGTCGAAATCGTCAGGAATTACTTTAATGTTCCACCTCCATCAGAAATAACACCTGAGGTAATCTTCAGTGATAAATTAATTCAATTCCATTGTGCTCTTAGCAGTATTTGCCATTTTTTTTATTAAAATGTATATTTAACATATTGAAGGTCGTCCAGGTACTGGACCAGCGTGCAGAATGGTGTTGCTGGCAATCAGGAATGGAACTGACCTACGGTGACCTGATATTGTTAAGACTGAAGGAGGTTACTGGAGAAAAACCATTCTCCTTTATGCTACGGAGAGATGATGGAGCACTTTGCGAGTCTGAAATTAGCAATTCGCATACACTGAGTAATGAATTGAGTTTGTTCAGGGAGGACGACAGCGAACAAGTTTGGGATGTCGTTGATTTAAATGAAACTGGATTACTTGAAATCCACCTACCAGTAAGTAGAGCGTCCGTTTTTCGCTTTCAGAATGAGTTCTTGATTCGGAGTGGTATTAATTCTACATGTATTTTTGTAGGCATTTTGTGTTGCTGTAAATAGTCAAACCGAAAGTGAAAAAGATGAGTCCGGAGGAGAGGCAGAGCCTAAAACGTTTATTCTTGAACCATCTGTAGAAAGTATTGCGAAGCTCTTGGCTCTAATAGTTGATCATGTTGATACTCTACTTGAAGATTGGTATCCGTCTATTGGAACTCGTTTTGTCCACACATCCGAGGGAAAGTATCTTGTGACTCGCCTTATTCCATGTCCCAAATGTTTCCCAAGTGAAGAGCTTCTCCCTACGGCAACAATGGATTTGCGAAGTGAAGCGGGGGCGATTCAGAGTCCTCAGAAACAAGGTGGTAGAGCGAATGAATTCTTCAGGAATTTCTCTTTTGGCTTCAGTTCCAGTAAAAGCCCAAGAATGTCAAGCGACTCAGGTGTCGGTCACAGTCCAACAAATACTCGTGTCTCCTCTGTTGACTCGAATTCTGATGCAAAAGAAGCTACAGAAGACGGAAATGTTCAAAATTTCACATCAAACGTGAAAACACGTGTTGGGCCTGGCATGATTTCTCCAGTCGAGAGTGCTAGGTTCAGTTCCAGTGGAGGTGGTGATTCTGCAAATTTCAGTGGCTTGAATTTCTTCTTAAAAGCATCGCCTGGGTTATCTGGCTTTGCCAAGAGAAACGTGTCCATGTACTCGTGGAGTGTAGAGTATTGCATTCTTCATTCACAGAAGTATGCAGAGCTTCAGAGTTCAGAAGGAAATCTTCGACAGTCGCCGATGCAACGCCAACTTAGTGTCAAGTGCCCCAAGCACGGGGAAATATTTCTGGAAGACATATGCCCCGATGTTTTGTTTCTGGATCTGAACTCTCGTTATCTTCTTCAGAATCAGTCCATTCAACGAGGAAATTTGTTGGGTAAGCGCCTTTATATTATTAAAGTGACGTACAAAGTGATTTTATGTAATTAATGTCATATTTGCAGGACGAGGGGCGTTTGGGTTCGTGTTTAGTGGAAAGCTGGTTCCGAAGTATGATAGCAAAATGCTGGACATTGCTATCAAAATGTTCCAGCCCATCGATCCAGGTCATCAGAATCCTGAAGCTCAAGCTGCATATAAAGCAGCAAAGAGCAAGTGGTTCCGTGCTCCAGCTCAATCTGCTTGCAGAGCATACGTTGCTGCGCGGGGTGAAGTTAGGGTACTCTATTGGGTCTCCCATCCTAACATCGTTCCTTTTGTTGGACTATGCCAATCACCGTTGTCTATTGTAATGCCTCGTGCACCGAAAGGAGCTTTGGATTCTGTTTTATCTGACTACCGAAGATGTGGCGATAAAATCTCATCCGAAACTTTACGGGCCTCTATTCTGCAGGTTAATTTTAGGCGCCAGGTAATTAATTTGTTTAAGCATTGAGTTGTAACACTTTGCCTTGCCTTTACCAGGTTGCAAAAGCATTGGAGTACCTACACAGCCATCGCATTATTTATCGTGATTTAAAATCAGAAAATGTCCTAGTCTGGAATTTCCCTCCTCCGTTCGCTGAAGCCATTGATCGTGATAAAGTTGATGTAAAACTCGCAGATTACGGTAAGGCCATAAGCAATGTGTTTAGTTTTCTTGTACTGAGTGGACGTAAAATAGTGAGAACCGGCCATGTGATAGTTGAGTTTTCCGTGAGTTTTAAATCTTGGACTGAAAATGAAGCAAATAAATTGGTATTCAGGAATAAGTCGATCGTCCTTCCCTACCGGAAGCAAAGGATTTGGAGGAACAGAAGGTTTCATGGCACCTGAAATTATCCGCTACAATGGTGAGGAAGAATACACGGAAAAGGTACGGTGAAGTCATTATTCTTAAGATAACTGTATTTATCTCAATTGAAAAATTGTTCGAAAATATCATGTTATTTAACGTCCGGAACTTCGTAATGTGTGCAGGTTGACGTTTTCTCTTTTGGCATGCTGATGTACGAAATGGTTAGCCTGAAACAGCCATTTGATGGTTGCGAAAACGTGAAGGAAAGCATTTTGGAAGGAGTTAGGCCTTGCCTAACTAAACGCGTAAGTTGAAAACGCAACAATAATTTTCGCTCCGCATCATGTTGAAGGATTCAGATTCAGAGTTGATTGTTATTTATTGTTATTACTTAACGGCAGGATTGTGAAGTCTACCCGCTCTACATATTAGATTTAATGGTCGTCTGCTGGTCTCATGTTCCAAAGGACAGACCCACCGCCTCACAAATTGTTACTATTGCAACGGGACCTGAATTTACTTTTCTGCGGGATGTCGTTTCTCTTGGGAATGTGACGAACATTGTGGCCGCACTGGGTATCCAGTACGGCGGGGATCGTGAGATTTGGGCTAGTTGCTCTACTGGGGGAATCTATTGCTTAAAAATTAAATCAACCACTATGTTTGAAAGTTGCCTTTGTTTTGAGTTTATTTCGGGAGTCGTGACTGCGATGTGCCAAATTAATGAAAATGTGTGGATGGGAGATACCTTAGGAAAGATCCATGTGCTTAGGTATGTCCGTAGTTTTACACTGTCAGCTAAATTTTTTGCTTCTGTTTTTACTGCTCACATAATGGCACTAAAAAACTCTGAACGTTTCAGAATAAGTGATTACAGCAAGGCATTTGAGTGCGATTTGGAGTCTCAGGTGGGATACTGCAGTGCCGTGGTCTCAATACGTAATCTCGACACTGTCATTGCCGTCGCCGTTACTACAGGACGATTGTTTTTGTGCGATAAGAACACGGTACAACTTTTGAGCGAGCTTGGAAAATCAACAGTCATCCATTGTCTGAATTCTCGTATCGGAGTTGATGGGTAAATGGGACATGCATAGGTTGTCTACATCTCGGCAATGATCCGTGACTTAACTGCGCGGTTGTTTTTGTCCTCTATAGTTGCATTGAGCTGTGGGCTGGAGAACGTGCTGGGCAAATGTCGATATTCTCTATTAAGGATGGTACTGTGGTTTCTCAGGAAATCATAAACCATTATGAACCGACGATTGAGGCTGTTGAAGTTCTTTTGATAGATGCCCATGAGAGTAATGCGATGTTATTCTCTTACGTCTATCCAGGTACATACACACTCAAGAAAGAGTACAAGGGTTCCGTGGAGGTAAATGTTTGATGTGAGACTTTCTTTCGGTTTTTAGGTAGCGTCATATACGGTTGGGATTGCGACAAAAGGGAAATGATAGCACGTTTAGATGTGGGCAAACTGCTACCCGTACGAGAGTCTATAGAAGATGAGTTGAACAGTAAACCATTACAGGTGAAGTTTTCGGAAATAAGTTCTCGTCTGGACAAGCATATTAACCCTTTTTCCATTTTTCTTTCTTAGTGAAGTTTTATGCAACATGATTTTTTTAAAGTAATCTCTTTCTTTGATAGGTGACCGTGTTAAAATCCACAATATCAGAGGTCTACATAGGAACGAATTGGGGATTCGTTTTCGTCGCAGACACAAAGTACTTGAGACCCATAGCATCTTTCAGACCTTTCACGGAGGATGTTAGATCTTTCTGGGTTTTCCGTCAAATACAAACATTTTCAACCATGCTAAATTTAGCATCAGCAGCTGGAAACGTGAGCTCTTCTGATGCCGACTCTGACAGTGGCTCATTGAAAACCTCTGGATCAGTTGGCAGCCAGAATGTGAAAGGTGAGAGTCAGCTACCCGCCGAGGATAACAAGGCTGCAGTAGCAAAAATAGATGACAGCCGAGGAGGCTCCCCGGTCCCAACGGGTGGAAGTAGCAGTAGTGGCTTCAAGAATCCAAATAATAATCCCGTTACCAACTCGCAACTTCTCATTGGCATAGGAAAAGGATTCTCTAACCTGATCGACAAAAATGTCGCCTTTGGGAAGTCTGAAGTGAAGCAGCGGCGAAGGGCATTTGCCTTGTTATGGCATGTTAAAGGGTCTTGGGAATAGAAAGTATATTTTTAACGCAATTTCCTCGCATTTTTATTATTTTAAACAGCTTATTATTTCGTTTAATTTTATGGAACGTTTATATTATTTAAGCTTGTAACAAAAGTGTATGTCTGTATTCTCAATGCAGATGGTGGTTATTTTAACAGGGGTTTCGGAATACCCAATGGTTGTGAATAATATGCAAGTCATACGAAGGATATTAATGTGATTAGTTTCTCTCTCGAGCGGAATACGCATAATTATTTGTAATCCTTATATATTTAGTTGACCCGCCGAGCCTAACCAAAGATTATCGCAATTTAAGTTGCTTGAATGTGTGATTATTTAACTTGTTATGTATTATTTATTATTTTTTTGAACCCATCGTTGAAACACTAATACGGATAATTAAGCGGGGTATTATTTAGTTATTTTAATGAACATTACGATTTTTTGCAAATAATTAGAACCGAAAGGTTCGCTAGCAAAGTCTGTTTCACGACACGACTAAAGATGGAATCGGCAAAAATCGATAAATTTTCATGGAGTCAAAAGCCTAAGAAGAAACCGAATTTCACGAATTACTTTTATCTAACTTTAGAAATCGATCACAAAGCATCAAGTTTTGGTGGAGAATTTTTAAACAAAACGCATTACCTTTGTCCCAACGATCGAATAATATCTGCAATCTCTTCTTTGCATGTTGCCTTTAAAATCTGGTGTATTGAAGCTAAATGTAAAAAACAATGCCTCATTCTTCATCCATGTACCAAAAATTGCTAAAATCATTGAAGTAATGAAAAATAAATGCAGTGGTCTAACTGAATTTTCTTACTGATTTTAATATGTATTGTTATTCCTTTCACGTCAGAATGGAGAAAGAAGCGAGGAAATCACGTAGAAATATTTCTGGTGAGTTCTTTTTATTTATTTACTCTCCCCTGGTCCGAAAAAACTAATGTGGGGCATTTCACCCATGCAAAAAATATGTCCGTCGTTTGTAACAGTGAATAGTGAGGCGGATTGACGCAGAATGCAATCTTAACTGAAGTCGCATTCATCCATGCTTGAAGGCCAGAAGTAAATGGACTTCCGAAGTTCTGTGCTTTCCACTACGTCAAGTCGCGTTCTAAAAGTGTGGCTCTGGTGCCGACAGTTTCTGACGTAGAGCAACCGTTTCTAATATTCTGGTCTTAAAAAATGCAAAAACCTGTAAAAACAAAATCTTTAGAATTTTCGAAAAAATTTCAGCCGCATAATCGTGTTCATGTGCGCTAACCCCTAAAACGTTGATGGAAATGGACAGAAGAATAGCTACAGAGATGACACAAACAGAGAGGCTAGTTTCGGATGTATGACAGCGCCCTCTCCAAATTTGGTTGTTCGTGGGCAACATGGTGCATCCATATGTCTAATTAAAAAAATAAATGTAGCAGCAATTGATTTTCATCATGTCATGCGGTATAAGCCTGAAATGTCCAGTAATTACCACATTATTGCAGCAACTTGCAGGCCATAAAAGACCCATTGTGTTAATATTACCATTACATTCACTATTGTTAGCACTGGGGGCTTGGTTCACGATGCCATACCTAAACTTTCTTACTGAAGAATCGTTACATTTTTTGTACGGAAAAGGGATTTCTTCCACTGCTATGTATTTTTCCCTCCAATCCAACTTGTTCTCCATTCCGCAACATTGATACTGCAGGTCCACCAATTAAAATTTCAGCTCAAATTTAGCTCCCCTTCCTTCAGAAGATGCGGAGAAAAACTTACATAGTTGTGAATGAAACTCCAGCTCTTGGGAAACGGTTGACCCGAAGTTTTCAACGAACTCTCAATCTTTGCAGACATACGGCTTTTGAGGGTACTTGGAATGAGGAAAAGGTGATAGAACCAATATGCTTTCACGATCATCGTGTAAATGAGTAAAAACATAAATGGAAGCCATCGCTGTGTTAAAATTTGGAAGAAAATGTGCATCAAATTTGATGAAACACGACAGTCATTCCTTGCATTAAACAATAAATTGTCTTACCATTAGACGCCGTGGTCGAATACAAAATCTCCATTTGCGAGGATCCGGATACACAACAACGAAGAGACAGTAAATTCCAGCCACGATGGGGCAGGCAATTAAAATGTATACTCCCGACCAGTAAGTACTGGGGAGGAAAACGGTGCGAATTTCGTCCCACGCGAATAATTCATGTGGAAGGTGATACCACCAGTAAAAGAAAACGGCCCATATAAGTGTACCTAAAAACTGGAAGGTAGCTAGTCAGCACACCCACATGAGTCTATCCAACGTTCTAAAATATAACTTGTTATACTTCTTTACCATCATAAATAGGAGCAATAGCTTGACGTGCTCGTCCATTTTCTGAACGAAATCCGCTATGAGAATCGGGTCAGACACATAATCATCATTGCCCTGTGGATTTGGTATAAATTTTCCTCCTAATGCTCCTCCAACACGTTTGGCAAATTTTCCTGGAGACATCATATCCACCAGGACATCTAACTGCTTAGGATTAGTGTACTTTTCAGTTTCGTCCATGGGCGCTACGGATGTATGTGACCCTCTCGGCCCAGGAGGGGCAAGAGTTGCAGCCAGAGGCCCACCGCCTCCGGCAGCGGAGCGTGTGGGTGGTTTAATTCTATTCATCCTATGTCAGATTTTGAATCGAGTTCTGTAGGCAGTAGGCTTATTCCAACAATCACCCTTTCCTTCAGGCCAGTTTTATTGCAACCCCATGTTGGGGAGTTCAGTCAATGTTTATCAAGTTAGAAGTGCTAGTCATAGACGGAGTTCCATCTTTATCTAGTAGAGCAAAGCACCACACAAGTTTTCAGTAGCAAAATGTGTGCAGGTTTAAAGTATTTGTCCTTTTGAAGTCTTCGTGTTGAGCATTTCTGTGGCTCCAGTTTATGCATTTGTATTATTTCCTAACTATGCTGCCCAGCGTAGACGATTTTTCGTCCATTTTTTAAATTATCTCTGCTGAAATATGCGTAAGCCCACGCTCAAACTGGATTACTGACTTGTAGAAGAGACAAGCTTGGGCTTGGGCTTCGATTTGGATTGGATTGGATGATTTACTTACTTCACTTCTACTTCTCTACGTTGCCGTAAGCTGTATAGCCCTGCAGCCGTATGATGACGAAGAGCAGGTGAGGTGAGAATATGGGATTTAAAAAGTGAAAATATGTTTCATATTCCATCGCACTCTGAATGATGTGTGCCTAGGGAACGAGTGTAAAGGTCTACACCAGAAGTGTAGGAGGAATATAAATAAGCCATGATGACTATGACAAGAAACAGCACTGATACATATCAAGCAGGTCATCATTCACAGTTGAGAAGACGTGAAAGATGACAGAAAGGATGCGATTCTTCAGGGATGAGATGCCCTGTGAGTGTGACTTGGTGTTACACTCTTGTTGTTCGTCCCGACGGATCCTCTTCCTCCAAGGCCTGGAAGAAGATAAGACTAATTAGAATGGTGAAATGCGTGGAAAATAATAATTAATTCAAGTAATTAATCAACAGGCAGATGGACGACAATTAGGCCGGGCGGTGGAAAGAGCCCTGGTGTAGTAGTAGCTAGTAGTTGTTGTAGTAACTAAATAGCAGATAAGAGTACACAACAGTCTTCTACTCCTCCATACATCTCCTCCCCTTATCCTCTTCTGACTGGAAAGCAAATCGGGCAGGAAATATTCCCCGACTTTCCCCGTTTTACCATGACTTTTAGATATATGTGAGAGCGAACAGTTTGTAATTTGCATGTGAACTAGCACTTGCCAGACCTTCGCCCATAATAAACAGAACTCGACGCGCTGCTGAGCGTTGCTTTAGTCCGGAGCATCCTCATGTTATTCGATGGATTAAATTCATGAATGGAATACTAATGAAAAGCACAAATTTCTCCAGCAGCGCCTTTCCCTCTTTGTCTCTCAATGTTTCCCAAAAAAACTAATCAAGGCCCTTTTCCTCTCCCTCTTATTCCTCTCTGTTAAAAAGTCAAGTGCGAAAAGCAACAAATGCTTTAACGAATCCCTGTCCTTTCTATAATATGGATGCATACGGTGAAAAGAGGGACTATGGATTTCTAGTACACTTGTTTCACTCACACCCGCTTTCACCCAATCCTGAACAATCTTCCCATTCTTTCCCAGCCAGCCCTATCTTCACGGGGATGCAGTTTTAAAAAAAGACACATGTATGCACATACCATAGTAAACAGTACAATAAGCCAGTCTTATATTCTAATTCTGGCTGGATGAAGGGGCCAGTGAAAATTGGATTCATTTAAGGAGGACGACAAGGTCGTAAAGAAGAGCTTGTTAAAAAGAAGCGGGTAACGACCTGCATTTTTCCCCAGTAGCACCCCATACGTCTTGTTTATGGCAACCCTAAAATGGTCCTTCAAATCCCGAGATCAGCTTTCATTTGCATACGTTTCAACAACAACAACAACATCAACAGCAACGACCAAATTGCTCTCTTTCCAAATTTTTTAGTATTAAACTCCATAATCACATCGTCCTTCGTTCCTTCCTTCCCTCCGTCTCGTCTCTGTTTATTTCTCTCTTGCTTATTGGGTCATTCTTATGCCTCCCACACTGTCATAATTGCATTCTAAAATAAAATGAGACAAATAATTCCACCTTCAAATCTAAATTAGAGTAGGGTACAGGCTCACATTTTTTTCTACAAACATGGCTAAAATGCCTATCTTAAGACGTGTAGTAGCTAGTAGTACAAACATCAATAATTCCGTCAGCTCGGGTATTATTCTGTTCAGGAAGTAGTTCTTATGAAAAGCAATAGCAGGAAGTGTGAGAAACAAGTAAGGAAATGCATACAAATCCACTGATTACAGTGTACAAGAAACAGACAGACAATTCCTATAGCGCTTTAAAATTTTATTTGTACCTAGCTTCCCTACCAGTACTATACTCGTGTCCGTGTTTAACATTCCAATGGAATGTAAATTCCTACAAAATAGACCTAATATTTCTTCCATAGTTTCATGTTGATGATGATGATGCTATTTTCCAAAATATTTCCACCATAGAGAGAGCGTATGGTGGTTTTATGGCAAAATAGCAATAAAATAACGGAGTGGCCCATGTTCGAATGGCTGCTGTTGTTCTTCTTCAAAGGTATGATAGGCATGGTGTTTCATGATGTGAATAAATAAGGCATTATAATCCCTAAATCTGGGCCAAATCCCGCATTAATTATTGTTGTTGCATTTTATCCCGACAACAATTCAACATGCAGGACACGAACATAGAAAAATTCTGGGACTGGAGCCATTAAGGAACATTCCACATGTTAAAGATCATTTGAGAATTGCCGTGGCGCCAAATAGAATTCGACCGCCTAAAAATCCTTTCTGCCAATTCATTACACTTCGTGCATGTACTGAAGGAGTACAGTCGATCATAAGTTTCCCTTTGTGACAGTACGTTTCTTCTTGATTCAATATTGTTGTTCGACCAATTGTGGAAATAATTACACATTTTGATTAGGACCCGTCAAGGTAAAGTACATTTACAGCATTAGAACTGCTAGTTATGATTGCGCCGTTAAGAACGAGGGGCTTTGAGCAAGTTGACGGTATCCATACGTTACGTACAGAGCATTTGCAGACAAAAAGGCAATTTAATTTTGCTTAATACGCCAGCCACCAGCATTGGGTTAACTTTCTAATGGGAATCTCTTGGGGAAATAAATTTGCATTTTAGGAACTACTGCGGAAGTTATGAATGAATGAATGAAGTCTTGATTGCATCGTCTGTTCATCTGTCTGTGGTCGTCGTCGTTGGGTTAACATACATCGTCGTCCTGCCCGGTTTAGGTCAATGGACTGAAATGGATTGTTACTATTATTATTATTATTATGAAATTGTGAAATGGCTTGAAACTGCTCCCTGTAGTGTTTCTGTATGTTAAAATGGAGCAAATGAGTCCGTTCCGTTAGTACTCCTTGTGGAATATGATGTGGGCGGTCATGATGTGGCATACTGTTTCCGGTTTATTCGCAAAATTACATTGCAGTTTCCGGTGGTGATGATCTTACCTTTTAGTGTAGAGGATGGGTAACTTTGTAGGTTTCTTGATTAATGTGGTAGCATAAAATTTTCTGCGTCATTGAAAGTCGTCCCTTGAAAGAGCATTTTGTGGTTAGCAGAGTTGTTTAGAGGGAGAAGGCAGCCGTATATATTCATAGCTCCGAGATGATGATGATGATAATGGTGGTGGTGGTTCTTATGCATTTGACGTTCCATTCTCTGTTAGAATTTCAGGGTGTGTGCATGGTAGATATATGGGAGCAGTAGTAGTATGTATTTGGAAAACAAATAAAGTACATGGCAAGTGCTTTGTATAGAATTATGTACGTGGAAATTATGACAAACGATGGTGAACTTTTGTGCGGGCGAAGCGTTAGCTGTTGATGGCTATGTGAGTTGACAACGGTTATAGTTCCGTCTATTAGATCTGACACTGTTCGTATCCATTACTGCACGATCAGGAGTGCTTCATATGTTTCGTGTCAGATTGAATAGGTGAAGGGATATTGGAGTGTCTTTTTCTCTCTTTCTGTCTCTCTCACAGTAGCAGCTTCAGTCAGCTATAGTGGATAATGGTGTGTGCGGTTCTGTTTCCGAAAACTGTTACTCCTACTGCAATGTTTGATCCTGCAGGATCTCCAGATAACGGCAGTTCTTCGTGCTTATGACAGTCATGATGGTGATGATCATGGTATATGGGTTCCGTTGGTGGATCTGTAGTGTAGCCAGGCTCTAGCTGCTGCTGCGGGTCTTCTACAACGATAAAAGAAACAGTGAGTTAACCAGATCTGTCGTCTGCTTGAGCAGTCCTCACGAACGTCCTGTCATGTTTCACTAGACACTGAATGGCGTCAGATATAGAGTAGCTTTAGTGGTTCGGGCTTTGGCCTTAAGCTCATATACAATGGCTAAATAATGGTAGGAGTATACATAATAGACGAGCCAGTTTTTCAGTTGGGAATTTCCCTGGTAATATCGTTCAGCTAAGCCCTTGTGTAACAAGGATGGAAAGTAAATGCATAGAATGAGCGAGAGAGAGAGAGAGAGAGAGGGCCAGAGACAGAAAGAGAGAGAGAGAAGGAGAAAGTTTTGAATTGGGATTTTGTACTCTTTGGATCCAACAGAAGCCGAACCGTCCATCAAATTTTCATCTTAAGCCACTTATGATTACTCTGACTGCGCTCTAGAAACACACTGTTTGCTTCAGTTAACAAACTAAATCCAGAGTAATGCTTAACTGTCTGAACAGACTAATACTTGGAGCTAAATACGGCGTATGAGCGAGCGGATAAGAGATTTTCTTCTGTGAGTCGGCTTACCAGCCTGGCTGGGCTAGGATTTCTATTTCTAAATCATGTGAGTAAAAGCAGTAGTAGTCGTAGTCTTTGCTTTCATAGAGTCTATACAACCTCATTCAGCTTCTATTTTCAGGCATTACTTTCACAAAAATAAACTGTGAGAGCAAGCAAAAGAGAAACAAGTTATAAAGGACCTGATATCTCCTATCTCCCTCTCGGGTAAAACCACACACTTTACTGTGTGTACACATAGTAGTAGTACTGCCTTGCGACATGATAGCATTATGCCAGGCTGCTACTTTCTTCGTTACTGCCTTCTTCAAATTGTTTAGCAGCAGCAATAGAAAATGTGGATGTTAGTGCAAGAGTAGTTTACAAAAGAGGAGACGATTCCCAGTTGGTTTCTTCTTCTCCAAAGGGCAAGGAAGCCCTTGTACTATTGTATGCTTCTTGGGAAACAACAAAATTATGTAAGAATACGTTATTTCAAAGTTGTTTTCTCCATCGGATTACAAAATATTCCTGCTCGTTTTTCCAATTGTGTGCTTCGTTCGTAACGTATATGAAGTAAAAGGAAAAGCTGGGGAAGAAGAAAGAAAGAAAGATATAGCGAGAAGATTATTTTCTTTGCTGTAAGTAACTACTACAATAATTACGAAAAGATATATAGATTTGTAATGAGCTTATTTATGCCCGGGCTTAAGTATTTCTAAAAGAGATGTTAAAATACGACTCCACACTTGACTACCCTTTTGTTTTCCACCCCATTGAGCTCATTCAGTTCTAGCCTGGCCAAAATTATGCAGCACAGAAATCAGCCCTTTTCCCCTCGCTTAGCTTCTTCCTCCTTGGGTGATATATTCACATTATTTCTTAAGGAAGCTCTATGAAATCTGCCAAATCTGGTAGTATACATAATAATAATAATATGTGTAAGTCATAGTTGATAGAGCAGAGCATTACTTATGTATGATGCTGCCATAACCACGACGACGACTAGGACGGCCACCCCAAGTTGATTTTACCCTTTTGTATACCACCATATGCTTCCTGCCATGTCCCTGTCGTTAAAGCCTTAAAATTTATAGGAAAACTTAGAAGACTGCTTAAAGTAGAAGCGGTTCCATCTTCTGTACCTGTCCCCCCTCTTTTCCACGTATCGTAATACCATAAGCTTGGTAATGATCACTGTTAAATCGGAAGAAGAACAAGAAGCTGGCCAGAAACCGGAGCCGTAGGCTGTTTAAAACAGAATACTTAATAACTTAACTTTATGTATCTGCCAATTATATCTCTGCGTCCTGTAGTCTTTAGTAATTGCTATGCATATTCTATTGCGGAGACCGAACAAGTATAGGCGTAATAGAATTTTTTGTTGAATCAGTCTCAATAAGGTTGTTACAGTTTAGTCAATTAACATGAATAATTCTGCGTGTATACAGTTTCACATTTATGCAAGTTATTTCATCCGAGACTACCAGGGAGATGGGGAGAGCAACTACTCTGTCTGTCTGTGGGCTTGGTCATGGGGGGAAGAGAAATCTATGTGAGAAGAGTGAGCAAGCTGGGAAGCATATTATCTACACCGGCGCACACTATTACTGCTTTAGTGTTGAGACAACCGTATTTACTCTCCACTTCTGTGGCTGAGTTTGAACGAGAGAAATGAGAGATTAAATATGTAAAAGGGAAGAGTAACATGTAGTTTATGACTGGGAGTTTCTTGGTGATGGGGGTAGGCACTGGGTGTAATTGACTTATTAAAGTATAAAGACAACGTCGGCTCCAATAATAACAACGGCAATATAATGTGGTGTAGCACATGATGATGATGATTATGATGATGAGGACTGCGTTGATTTCCTTCGTCGTATATAGCTATAGTCGTTGCATTCAAGTCTCTGTCCCTTTCCCCTAAACTCCTCAACATAATAAACATGCAGACAGAGTTCCAATCTGTGAATTACTGGTTTTAAAGTCAAAACTTCTCTCTCAAGTTGAGCTAAAAATCATGTGGAACAGCGGCTGGAAACTGCTCCTCGTGCAATTCACAACGACTGTTGTGCTGTCGTTCCTTCTAAATATTCCAATAGTGGACTATAAAAGGAGCAGGAACTATAGTTGCGGCCTTAAAATGCTTTTTACGGCAGTTGGGAAACCATTATCATTTCTTTTTCCTCCAATGTTATACATTATGTAAGCCCTTTCCACTCACAACATTTATTCCGTAATCAAGAACAAATTTTCATTTTCCCTGCTTCACTTCTACGACTCACATTTCACTTTTACTTCCACTCGAATTATCTTTTTGTGTGTTCAATCGTCGTAGATAATCTTATGTTCAGTGCATGCATGCGGGTCCATTGAGTGAATTAGCAGATGTGATTTGTATGTGTGTCTGTGCGAATAGTTTCTTCGTGGAAAGACATTATGATATCATCATGATGGTTGGAAAGAACACCTTCTGGTCTATTGGTAAACTGACTGAAAGTTCTTGTGCTATAGCAACAGCATCCTCATTCTAATTAAGCGTAATCAGTAATTAAAATGCAGAGGATGAACGTACTGAGGGAGACACGGCTGTGTGAACAGCTGGAGTTTGCAGTGGTAGATTTAATTTGAGTCAGAGACACTTCCCAAGTGTAGACATTGGCATTGATACGATTGCTAGGTTTAATTTCCGTGTGAAGATCCATGGTGGACTAACATCTATATTGCAGCCTTTTTTTTAGCCATATGGAGTTTAGATTTTCGTCCGCTGGAATTTTTTCTAAACGCTATCACATGGATTAGGTTCAGATCCAGATCCTCATCTTTGCTCAGCCAGCGTTTCACATTATGGGGCTTAATGGGCGGCAGAATAAAAAGTGTGTTAGAAGAAGAAAAAAAGCATAAGTAAACAAACATGTTTGTACACTCCGACGTTATAGCAGCCTTGTGGAGCTAAGAATAATGAGGATCCATGAGAAGAGAGAAAGCAAAGGAGAGAGAGAATGCTCGGGAAAATTAAAATGACAAGAACAGAAAAGCTGAAAATAACATATTGAGTTGGCTGGAAATCTCACTGTTTATTACGGTACTAAACGCTGTAGCTTCTGTTTCACATGCACATTTTCAAGCTCTGCTAACAAACGAGTGAAAGAGGAGGCCTTTGAAAACACAGGAATTAATTGTTCACAAAAGTTTCTCCTCCCGTCCTGACTGATTTCTCCTTGTGTACACACAAGCCGTAGCCGTACTAACTACTACTACTCCTGTTCCTGCTACAGCCTCATCTTTTCTCTAAGGCAAGTTATAATGAGGAAATAAAGTAGAATCAGGGAGGATATTTTATTGCTTGTTTCAACACCACGCTTTTCTTTTTCTCTCGTTTTTTTTTGATAATTATTATTTTAGTGAGCCTGGCCCTAAAGGCTGGCGGGCCGGCGGGGAGGAATAATTCGGTCTGTAGATCATTCCATAGTAGTTCTCTTTATTATGATTTCCCCAATCTCGTCTCAATGGTTTTTTTTATTCCTCAAGCCTTATACCCCTTTTTTGATTGCATTATGGACCTTTTGGTACCTTACTATTACTGGGTTGGAAACTCATTAGATTATCTTGTAGAATAGCACATAATATAAAATTGACTGCTTTCTTCACTACAGTGAATTTTTTTTTCGAGTCAGTCGTATCCATTTTTTCCCCTTGTCGGTGTCTAGCTCCTGAGGGAAGGAGTCAGTGAAGGATGGTTGAGGAAAATTTATATTCTTGTATCTGAAGCTACTCTTTATATATGTGGAATTGCCATGCAGTTGGAGCCAGTGTCGTTGGGAAAATATGATCACATTTTCTTCCAATATAATGTGGAATCAATCAGTGGGCTAGAAATTGAATTGCATCGATTTTCCACATTCTGAGTCTGTCTGTCTCCTCCTTCTCTCTTTATCAGTCTGTCGTTCCTTCCCTCTTCCTGTTTAAAATGAAGGTATCCCAGAATTTTTTAACGATTCGGGTATCCATATACGTGTGTGTGTGTCTGTGTGCATGTGAGCATTTTGTAGGAAAAGCATATGCTATGCAAAGCATTCCTTGAGTACGATACATTTTGTAGCAATGCGATGATGGCGGCAAACCGCATCAGAAAAGTAGAGATTGAAAGGCATAGTAGCTTCGTTTTGGGCAAGAAGATGAAGGTAATCTGATATTCATGCATTGGGATTAATGTATGCATGTAGTTAGGGTATATAGGAAGGAGGTGAAGTGGATGAGAAAGAAGAGAAAGAGACAGGAAGGGAGATTGAGACATGGAGAAGGGGAAAATGGAAAGCATGCAGTTGAAGAAACAAATCAAAAGAATCTTTTTTCTATCAATCCTGCATAAAAAGCTGGCAGGAGAGGAAGAAGAAAGAAGAAAATCGCAAGTTAGATGACAAATAAAAGAGAATTTCTGCTCCTCTCCACACTTTCTCTCCTTCTTTCTCTTTCGGGCTCAGAAGAGGAACAAAAATCCAATTGTGGAATTGTTTTCTCTCTCTCTCTCTCTTCCGCCCCTACCCTCCCGCACTCCTTTCTCGCATCACTAGGATCTTCCTCCCCTGCTTCCATTCTGACTTGACTTTTTACACAGAGATTTCTTTTTCGGTGCAAAGTGGATCAAGAACTTTGTTTCCCTTCGATATATTTCTCAACCCTTTAGCCTTAGCCCGGGTTTCTTTTATGTAGTCATCTGCCAATGCAGAAATGCCAAGTGCAGCTTTTTTGCAATAATGCTCCTTCCTTCCGTCTGTCCGCAACATCACATAAAATGCACCTTTGTGAGCTGAACCTGACCTAGCAGCAGTCACTCACCTTCTCTATCGATCCTTATGTAGTATTTTTAGTTCTATGTGGTTGTACCGATGAATGTTTGTAATTTATTTGTATTAACGGTGAGCTAGAAAATTCGTTGGGATCAACCCAGAAGAACCCCATTCAAGTCCTGTATAGCTACTCCCACGCTGCTATGAAGTGGCGATTCTCTGTCGGACGGAATTAGTGTTCCAGTGTTAGTAAGGAAGCATAGAAGGAGCAGAAATGGTACTGCAGAGGAACAATAATTGGGAATTCAATCCCCATTTAATCATGTCCATTTAAGATGGAGAAATTAGAGCGTGTAGCGTGATGAACTCTCTGCGCCACAAGCTCTGTTGTGCGCATTTATTTCATTTCAAGCTTCTTGTTCTCTTATGTATAGCTCTTCAATTTGTCTTAGTTAATTTCCTTCAGTGGAATTCCCGGGTTAATAATGTCCATGCACGCATGCAGAGGCATCCCTTTCGCTAGATTTCTTGGCATTGCTTCCACATACTTCTTTCAAAGAGAGGGATAGCGGAGAGAGAGAGAGCGAGAAAGAGAGTGAGGGGAAATGCATGGCATTTATTCGTCGTGGAAGAATTTAGTTTGATAGTAGCTCAAACAACAAAACGGAATGCTGCAGTACTACAGTAGTTGTAGAAAAGAAGGACATCTCAAGTTCCAGCCTAGATTTCGGAGAATGATGGCGAGGAAGAAGGTCTATAACCGCGAGTCCTTCGTGGAGATTTTCTCAAGAGGAAGGGGCCATTTGCATAATAATGTCAATAACTTGTCAAAATTGAAATGCGCGTCAGTGTGTATTCTATAGCGCTCTATTACGTAGAGAGAGATAGCAATGATAGGACATTGCTGACTGAGCCGAGTGGAAAAATGTTAATATTGACTTTGTGAAGATGATTTGAGTCATCTCCCATTTATAAAATGTTTTAGTGCTTTCCTTTAAATGGAAAGGAAAAGAGAATGATTTTTTTTCATCGTATCTTAAAATATTTCAAGTTCGGAAGACATTAGATTGGCATGAGACAACTATGCCTATAGGAGATTGTATAGTAAATACATTTACATTCCCATTCGATTTATGGCACTGGTACTGAACGAAACACATGACTTTTCTCTGTGTTTGCGTATGTGTTAAAAAGGAAGGAGAGGAATGAGAATGTGGAAGAATTTGGTAGGAGCATTTTCCGGAATGAAGTTCAACGTGGAAGAGTAGTAGTACATGAGAGAGAAATATTGGACTTGCATGCCAGCCAGCATTGAAGTATATGGAAGAGAAATGTGGATGCGTTGAAGGATAATTTATTCGCTAATGCCAATCTTGAACGTCTTCACACTGAGAGTAAATGTGAACCTTCAAGATTTTCTAGATCTGAACCCGCTTGACTCTGTTTGATAAAGTGGAGTGTGGGCACGTATTGTACAAACACACATATATACACTGCTGCTACTTTACTTTTACACTCTGGGAAAATTACATTGAGTGCAGGCGTATCCGGTGTAAGGCGGGCGTGGTTGGTTGTGAGTCACCATATAACATTGTAATCCTCATTAATCTGCATGTTTCAATTGAGAAAGTTTCTCTCAACTTTAAGTTTCTTATCCGGAATTTATGGTGTGATCATGCTTCCTTCTGAATTATTGTTGTTGTCGGCGGCGCCGCCAGTGGCGGTGGCTAAAACAGGATGAGTTTTGAAAGCGGAACGTTGGATATCCTTTTGGTCCTTGTATGAAAGAATGCCACGGAAGAAATGGTCACCATAAGTGTGAACTGGCTGATTGAGAAGAAAAAGTGCATTTTTGAACAAGGACGTCTGTCTGTCTGTAGAATGTGCTTGGCTTTCTCGTTGTACATCTGGTGGTACCCATGGATGAAACCATATTCAATACCAACTTGCATTTCTTTTTCTACTTTTCCTCTTTATGTCTCTCGTTCTCTCTCTTTCTCTCTCAACTGCCATTGAATATTATCTTGGACTTAAAGTTACAAACTTGGTTCATGTATTACATCAAATGTATCTTACAGTAGTTGTGACTGCTCCCACTAACTTTTTAAGTCTTTTTCCTCATCTTATTTCTCCTCTTCTAGTACCACAATGTTGTAAGTCAGAAAATAAGAGATATGTAGAATAAAGGGGAGAGAGAAAAAAAAGTAAGTACTAAAGTATATAGGAAGCTGGGAGAAAAGTTTTTCAATGGTAGCCCTTCCCCCATTTCTCCATTTTTCTCCATCACCGAGTCGTTTAGAATTGCCAAAGTAAACTCCCTTTTGCACATCATCATCGTACCTATCTGTAAGTATGTACTACTACGTGATTACGTGGATGTGTATGTGTGTGCTTGAGTGTTTCAATCCCACTGTGGTATTTCTCCATCGAAGTCATTGACTTGAACTTGATAGACAGATCCCTGAGTTGCCTTTAAAGCTCACTGTACCTTTTTTCTCTCTCTTTCTCTCACTCGCTTTCCTTGTGACTGTTGAGGAGTGTTACGTTTTTATGATGCATGGCTGTATGCGGAGAAAGCTTGCTGTGTAGTCGCCGGCATGAAAGATTACTGCTAGTGTATTCAGAAACAGTCAGTCCACGTAGGTCCCCTTTTGCCGCTATTTTTAAAGTCGGACTTGAATAAATGCAACTTAAGGATTCCCACAGGACGTACATGAGGATGAGTGGAAGGAGAGAAAAAATGGTGGTATGCTCAATAGCTGCAGTAACAGTATGCAGGATTGCTTAGAGCATCCGAAAACAGCTTTTCGGGATACTGTCGCACTCCCTTCCGCCGTCGCTCCGCTCTTCAACGTATCTACGTATGATGATAAGTTGTCCTGATAGTGAAAATGTGAATAACGCCTTGGTAGCGTTCTCCTGAGTGTAAAGTGCATTTGCACAGATGGAATCTTCTACGGATAGGTTTCTGCGTGTGTTCACATATTCAGTCTGAAAGATAAGTATATAACAGTTGGACGAAGTCCGTGATGGAGGCAGTATTAGCCATGCCTTGCTTCTATTTGAGTTTTCACTTTACGTTGTGTCTGTACAGCCAATGTTAATACGTGTGGTTCGGAGTGTGCCAAGTCGATATGAGAAGAACGTGGGCACAAGCGTCCCTATGGTCGTCGTATATGCTTCACTCCCTGTCGTCTTGATCCTCTAGATCTGAAAGGAAAATGGAAAGAAACCAGAGTGCACAGGAAGAAAGTGAAAGGGTTTCGCTTTAGAAGTCTATCGGAGGGGTAGAACTGACACGAGCATACAATCAGAAGCCAAAAATTCATGCTGCCGATTTCTCAGAAGAAGATGAAAAAAAGTGAAATGTGTGAGGTAAAATGGAAAGGGTTAGCTTTAGCATGTTCTAGGGGCAAGAAGAAGAAGAATAACATGAAAGAATATTCAGTTGTTATTAACTATGAAAATTTCCGTGTGACATAAGCATGCATGGAGCATGAGTAGGGATTGAAGGCATGTGGCTGGCTGTAAATGTACGGACCTGGTGGTGTTAAAGCTGTTGTGACCCTAGACGATATTTCAGTTTATGTGTCAGGCATCTCAGGTGAAGCTTTGCAATGCTTTTCTTTATGTAGAGCACATCGTCCAAGAATATTTGACACAAGGGAGCCAACTTTTTGGTTTTCTTTTTTGTAGCGTAATAATTATAGTTTCACTGGGCACTGCCAGGGTTATCTCCTTGCCTCCCGCTTGGTTTTTCTATTTTTCCTTGGACATGAGTGCCTGCATTACATTTTCTACCAAGTCATGAAATTGTTCTCGGTTTTATCCCACACCAGTGTGCTATTTCTCTACGCGGATTTTCGGGGATCCTTTAATTTATTGCGGATTGAGTAATGTATTGTGTGCACAAGAAATATAGGCCGTGATTCACAAGTGAATGAATTGCGAGAGAGAGAGAGAGAGAGAGAGAAAGAGGGAAAATAGGCTTTTCTCTCTCGCTTTCTGTAGAAACCCAGCCTCTGAGTTTTCGGTCAGTTTAAAATGCCGTAAATACTCTACTAGTGGCTCCAGCGCTTATTTTTTTCAAGCAGACTCTAGCCTTGGCCAGCGTTAGCAGCTCGGCGCCTATTCAGGGCCCAGCTGTTGACTTTTAAATGCAATTTCCTCACCATAGTGGCTCGATAAGTACTCAACATCTGACAGCATTCACAAAAGATTTTTAAGCTTAACAGTGTTCATGTTTGACGGCAGCACAACTGCACCAGCATTACATGGTGTTGACGTGAAACAGAAGCTGATTTTACGCGCGTTAGTAAAACCAGACAGTTTGCCGCGGATCGACTACCCCGTTACGTTCCTCAATGGTGGTCCCGGCCTTCATTATTTTCAAAGATGATATGCCCCCGGGCATGAGTAGAGGCTGGCCAGTATTGGAGGCCAAGCCACGAAGAGCATATTTACGGTATACAGGACGGAGTGAAAAAGGGTCAGAAGAGAGGAGGAAATTGAAAAGAAACGGGCTTCTCTACACCTCGCAAGTGGGCTTGGTTATGTGGAAGAGTGCATATTCAGACAACATAGACTGACGGAAGAAACCAAAATGTGGGTAACTTATGGCACGAAGGGAAGCGTACGATAGGCATAATTGTAATAGCCTATGTGTATGCACGACAGACCTTCCACATGTCTCCTTTCGCATAACAGTAACGGGGAACTTCTACTAGTTTATCAATCACGTCCCATGAATTCGAGAGCTAGCAAGTACACTGGAGGAAGTATCGTCTAACTGGAGATTTAATCTTTTCAGCTTTTGAGGGTCATTTATAACACTTTTCCTAACAATAAAAGGAACGACTCTGCTTTACTTCTGATGCATACGGAGCCAGTAGTGTGCCTCCGTAGGGTCGTTGGGCCTGTCTACTTTTAAACATAAATGGGCTGAAAAATACCATAAGATTTATTTTGTATTTTAAAAAATGATTTTCGGTGGCTTTCACGAGAAGAGAAGTGTAGATTTTCGGCAAAGTCTGTTCGTTTCTGTGGTGTATGGTATGACGACAGAGCGGCAGAAGAGAGGAGCTGTATAGTGGTGAAATCTTTCCCTGCTCTCTTTTCGATATTATTTAATGGTTCCTGTAGAACTAGTGAAATGGCCTCTCTAAAGTCCTAATGCATCTCGTATGGTACTCCTTCTAAAGAGAGTGAGTGACTGAGAGAGAGAGAGAAAGAGAAAGAAAGAAAGAGGAGCCTCTCTTATTCTCTTCACCACGTCCGGTTTCAGTTACCATGCATTGTATATATATGTATATACTTGTATATCTTGTTCTTTATGGTTTGCGGTTACGGGGTCCTGATTTTCACTATTAAGACACGTCAATGAATCTACATCCATTTTTAAGAGAACATAATATGTGTGTGTATATACGTATGTACATGTCTTTTTGGCTGTGAGAGTAACTCAGACCGGGCGGAGATATATGGGGAGGGATTGTATCGACGTAGAAAAAGCTATATTTTCTCTGTGCTTTTCCCGCCCACTACCGTCACACAAAAGATCTCACGATGTGACAGGAGTGAGTCCTGGCGTTGTACTTTAATAGATTTTGCAATAGCAAGGATTCGTACCACTTGCTTTAATGGTTTTTCCCTTCTATTATATACGACGGAACTTTTCAACATGATTTCTACCCCCTTCCTTGCTCACTACTACTACTACTTTCGTACTTTCCAAAAGAGCTGTTTGAAGAACCTACTCAGTTTAACTGATGATGTCAGGAGAGAAGGAGGACGAAGTTGAAATCGAGCTGTGAAGGAGGAAAAATTATTATGGAAAGGATGATGGTGATGGTGGCAAGTTCTAATTCCCTAGAGTTGAAGAAAGTTTAGAAATTCGGAAAATTGTCAGGTTTTGCGGAAATTGAAGCAAAGACTTCCCTAATGTTCCTCACTCTTCCACACTTTCACACTTAGCTTAAGCATGTGATTATTATGCTCATAAAGGACTAAATTCAGAGACCCTCATTGTAACTTGGAACTATGTTTCCGTGTGAAATACCAACTTTTGTGTGGTGCTTATCCCTCAGTGAGCTTCGTCCTCACATTCAAGTTCAGAGTATTTACTCATTCCGTACTCTCTGATTTGATCCTAGCGTTAGTATCTGTTGCCATAGAACGTCACCTACAGTAGGCAAAATGTATGAAACAAGCATAGGACGACCGCCGACCCTGTTGAATTTTCCGTTTAAATTCATGGATGTAGAGAGACAGGGTCTTTGCGTTCCCTGCCGTACACGGACTCTTCGAATTAAAGATGTAAGTTAGCCAAACTGGAGTTTACCGACCCAAGAATTGCCAGTAGTTCCTGCTGCATACAGTTTTCTTACAACTGATTATCTTACGTTTCCTTGAGCTGTTTGCGAGATACATTCTTGCGAGGACTAGGCTGATAAATGGAACCTAATTTAGGTAGCAATTCTAGGATGGATGAGTACTGCTATGTCGGAACATATATGTGCAGGGTGATTTTTCTACGGCTGCCTGTGCATGCTGAGAACAATCGTAGATGTACGTAAAGATGAGAGGTGGTGTGAAAATGAGGGCTACAACAGCATTACTTCTCGGGGTCTATGCCGTACTGAACTTACTCCAAGCAGGGTCTGCCGATGACGATAATGATGATCCAAGGAAGCCTCGTGATTACAATGAGCTCAAAAGTCCAGATATTGTTGGTGAGAAACATGATTGCAGTATCGTTTAAGAGGTGCAAGGGTCAGTGGCTATCGTGATCCTGACGGGAGTCTGAATGAACGACCACTTATGTGGTGTCAGAATTGCGTAAGAAACGCCGAAATAACACCACACTGACCCCCGCAGCCGCATGTCCACAAATGTATTATTTTGGTTATTGCATGCCATACCAATTAGGCCAATCTTTGTTATCTTTTACTAGAGGAAGTAATCAAGATTGATAAGGAGCAATTTGAGATAGAAGCAGCTGCTAGAAAAACAGATATCGATGTTATGCGTAAAATTCGGAATTCAACGCTCGGAAAGACTCATTTTTTTGATAAACACGCCTACGTTTCCAACTTGAAGCAATATTACAAGAATAGTGTTACATACCAAGGTACTCCTGTGGATGCCTTTATATTCCTTTTAATGCCGTTGATTGGAGCACGGTTAGCATTTGTGCTCCTCTGTCGGATCAAACCAAGTTGGAAAGTGCGGAAGATGCAGAAACTGGAATACCCCGTTGTGCCTCTCATATATTTTCAGCAGAACTCGACTGAAGCTCATATAAGACGAGCAAGTAGGAAATCCGTTGATGCTATCTCCAAGTTTTTCATTATACGAGCCAACGAAGCGTACATTGATATTGGGGAAATCAGAAACTCCGCATTGACCAGACAGACACTGACCAGGAGTCCTTGGGCACTCGTTCGTTTTCTCATCCGTATGCAAACCGTCTATAGTAGGAAGAAACAACATAGGCATGGGACGTCGTAAAACATTAGGAAGAATTACTATGTTGTCTAAATTTTAAAACAGTATGAAGTTGTCTTCCTAGCTGTCTTCGGTAGTCGGTGCCTTAGACTTAGCCCGGAACCTAATTTTTGACCTCGCTGAATTCTATTATTGTAATCGTAAATTGTATTTATGTACACATGAAATACAGAGCTGGTCCTGCAGTTTTTTCCCTTTGTGTATTTTTCCTAACTTGTTGTCCTGCTGTGAGTGTTCATGTTGTTCTGTAGAAGTCTGCTGGAACAGCAACAAAAACAAATGAAATTCACTTTAAATCTACACACTGACTTTTACGAGTCGCCTGTCAAGCGCTGGAGCTAGTATTCCCTCCATTTCACTTATTCTCAATTTCCATAATACTTGCGGTGAACTCGCAGCTCTGCAAACGTGTTGCGGTAATATTCTTAACTTTTCCTCCAGTTCTGTGTCCTACAAGGGGTTACAACTTGGAAGTCACATTCCGCTTCATGGTTCTGTTGTAGATTTATGCCTGGGCCACGACTGACCTAGTCTTGGCCAGTTCTTGCAATGAACAGAATGTGGGTTTGTAGTTACGGCGGGTTTGTTTGTTCTGCGTTTCTCCGCTTACGGTCGGGCTTTCCGAAATCTGTGACCGTATTTTCTGGATTATGTCTGCATTCTGGCTCCGGTCAGAACTGGTCATCTATGCTCAATTTGCTGTGTGGCACAATAGGCAGGGAGCAAAAGCAAGTGCTGAATGGTATAAATTTCTGGGACTGCTGGAGAAGTGAAGCATGAACATGCAGAGTATGTGAATTTCTTATGTGTAAGTATGAATTTTTGGAATAGGTGTCAGACAACAACTGCGACATTTTCTGAAGTGGGGATCAAGAGGAAGAAGTGAATGGGAGTCGTGTGAGAGAGAACGGAGACGACTAGCGGCACCGTGACGAACGGGCTGAAAGATGGATGACAAGTTGACAGCGGACATATTGGCGACATGTAATACAATCGGATATGCGGATGGGGACAAGTACTATAAAGATCCGGAATGTCTGGGTAAGTTTTTTCTGATGGTTTCCGTCCGACCGTTGTCAACATGCTTGACGCTATCAGCAGTGGCAGGCATCTGCCAGTTCTTTCAACGGCTAACCAGAAGAAAGGGCTATGATAAGGTAGTACAACCCTTGCGAATAACTTGTATTCTGTCTTATTTCTAGTGAGTATCAAGGATTTAATTCTGTACCTCCGACGGGATGATGATGACCATTCTATCCGACGTCTTTTGGGCGAGGCAGAAGTTGTGACCAAAGATTTATTGCCTTTACTTAAGCATTATTCTTCCGACTTGGAGCTATTCGACATCGTTCTAAGGTTCGTTCTAAGCTACAAGTGAACGTCCAAATAAGAAAGATTGTAAAGGCAAGCCTCGGACGTCCTATCTTTCTTATTTGGACGTTCACTTGTGGCTGACGTTGTAAAAAGCAATAAAAAATCTTGCAATAAATAACGTATAAAAGTTATCCTGCCTTCAGATGAGTATAGATTATCGGTAGAAAATTGAAATCTGAAACAGTCGAGGGTGTAGAACATGGGAAAGGGCTAATGAATCGGAGAGCTAGAACGTTCCAAGTAGTTTGGAACGAGGGGAGGGGGCGACTAGGAAGTAATGCGAGATGAAGCAAATTACCCGAGTGCACCCTATTGCTTCATCTTGAAAAATGTTGGGGGACCCCAGAAGTGATGCGGGATACTATTACGTCGGGTCCAACGACTCTTTCGATGAAGTTGTCATCATGTGGCAGGGACTGTCTGTAATCTGCCTTATGGCTGAAATACTTTCCTGTGGCCCCAACGTGATGGTTATATACATGTTAATTAAGCTATTAAATTAACAGAATCGAAGTTAGGAAAAGTTTTATTCAGTCAGATGAGATTTTTTATATGTTAGTATGTAGACTTGAATACATTGGTTACTTTGTTTGCAAAAAATGCTTGCAGGCTCTTGGTGAACTTAACGAACCCAGCACTGTTGGTTTACGAAGAAGAAATTCCGAAGAATAAAACGTATCGGCATTACTTTCATCAAATTACAGAACATCTGCAAAAGTACAAACAGGCCTTTGCTGATGAGCTCCTTTGGAAGAGGATCTGCGAGCGTTTAAAGAACCTGCTGGCTTTAGTAAGTTTATTGCGGAACCTTTCTTGATGAAGCCTATTCTCTCTCTTTTCCATTCTCCGTGTACTCCCTTCCTCCGTAGTGCTTACATTTTCCTTTCCTCTTCCCCACTCACTCCCTCTCTCTTCGAGTCAAATTTCTCAGACAGTCCTTTCATTTAATTGGGTTTTGCATATTATTAAAGTATCTAAAGTTTCCTTGGAGTTTCATAGTCGATGCGTTCATCATCGACATCATCATCCTCATGTAGTGTCTGCCGTGAAGGAACCATACTTCTAATTGATTCCACTTTGTTCATCTGCAGGAATGGGAGAACAGGCTGGAAAATGACAAGCTTACCATCGAGAGACTGCTCATTCTTACACGGAATGTTCTTCAAGTGCCAGCCAACCCCGAAGATGAGAAGCGCAATGATGATGATGCGTCAGTGCATGACCAGGTCTAAGCAGTTTTTATTCATTTTTTACGCCATCGACGTCACTGTCAGACATGCACGCCAATTACATCTATGCTCGTCTTCATTTTATTTTGTCTCATGTGGAGGTTATAAAAAGAAGTTTTCAAATTTATATTTCCAGGTCCTCTTCGTGATGCATAAGGCAGGCATGCTTGAAGTATTTTTGAAGATCTCGAGTTGTGATTCCGCCATGGAATACTGTCTTCATATTTTAGAGGTATGCAATTTCGTGTAGTGATGAGAGGTGGAATGTTTGTATTTATTAATTTAATACAAGCTACCAAGCAAGGGATCCCCAGGGTAAACATTTTAGGTAATATAATGATGATGATGATGATGATGATGATGAAGATGGTGATGAATTGACGGGATAAATTAACGTCGGCACGTCCTCTGTATAAATACATGGGACCAGAATCTGTCCAGCCCTTTTTCGCAGTTCGTATTCTGTCCTCATAACCTTTTCATTATACCTTGAGACTCATGGGGGAAAACGAAAGAAATGCCCGAAGCAGACGTAGAGTTATAGCCGCCGTGCTTCAGTGTCGCTCCTAACTCTGTGAGACTAACCATTACCGGAGTTGCCTGTCGCTTAAGCAGGAACACTTCACGACTCTATGCTGGGAGTATCAACAAGCCTTTAGGACTAGCTAATTAGAATTTGATTAGATTTTGATACCCTGGAGGGCATGTGACTTTTCCATATTAGTCGAATGTATATATTTCTACTCCGTGGCAGTAAGAAAGGGTGAGCAGGGTTGAGGGAGAAAGTGAAAACATTAAGCTTCTAATTATTTACGGGTGGGTAGAGTGGTTGGAGTCGGGTCCATGTAATCAACTGCACAGTTATATAAGTTTAAAGATGAAGCTTTAAAGAAGTAAGGCCAAGCCAATGCTCACTTGGCCTTTAGCTAAAATTTTCACATTAACTCAACAGGCTTAAATCTTCCGAGTAGGCACATGCAGTATAGGGAGAGAAAAAGACTGATGAAAATAGCCAAGCTTATCAAGCCAGGGCTTAGCTGTAGTCTCTATCGAAAGGATTTAGGCTAGATTTACGGAGCTTGATTCTGTTAATTTACCATTTCGAGGTTAATTTCCAACTGGATCCTCAAGATAGCTATTGAGTAGGAATTAAAAATCAAAGTTGTATCCTTCTGGGTTCTCCTCACGCACGTTTGCCATATTTTAGAGGCATAGACTACCGATCTGCTCCCACATCTGACTAACGACTGGGGAGAGATCGGTAGTATGTCATTGTGCTCCCGCAGCTCAATGTTGCAGGATAGCTGGCCATATTGACTTTGCAGATTATAAAGAAAAGAGAAGGCACACGAAATCATTCAACCGTTTATTCATTGTGAAATAGGCTGATTAGTTCGAGAGTTAGGCGATTAGAAAATCTTTTTTAACTTATAATAGGAAGGCTTTCTATAGAGCAGGAAGCACTTTCTCTATGAGCAGTGTAGTAAAATGAAAGGGAATATAATCTTGGTGCACGACGTCCTCTCCTTTTTCTGGGAGTAAAAATGAGTGTGGACAGGGAATTTAAACAAAATTCATCTTCTTGTTGTAGTAGAAAGAAGTCTTATTAACAAGGGTAAGATGACGATGGCAATCGCTGGAGGTTGTGTAAGGCACCCTAATGGAACTGATCGAATCTGTAGGGAAATAGAGGAAATTTGGGAGCATCTATTTTTAGCATTCATATGCCCATGCATGTATACTATAAGCAAGGAGATCTTTATGTAAGAAGCTCGTTAATGTTCAATCAGATAATCTCGCTGGTGCTGCGGGAGCAGACGGGTGAACAGTTGGCAAAATCCAATCTGGAACGAAGTCTTTCAGAGAAAATGAAGGATGAGAAGGAGTTGGAACTGATGCTAGCCAAGGAGTCCGTGCAAAAAGCCATTCAAGTCAAGAAACTCTCTTCGAGGTTCTTTTACATATTTTTCTTCTGAGCAACATCTCTTTCAAAAAAAAGGATTCAAAGTATTTTTTCGGTGGAATTACTACCTTAATCATCGGTAGACGATGATGTATAATTGAAATAATAAATTCTTCATCGTGCTCATTTCTCTCTTTTCCTCATGTTCTGTTGGAAAAAAATTTGATGAAGTTGTTAACAACTTCTTATTGTAAAGCACAATAAGAAGCCATTCGAAGGATGGATCCTGCTTTCACCTGCATTTTGTATTAAGTTCCCCCCTAATAAATGCCTGGACAAATGTCCGACTTTTAAAAATCTTCGAAAAATGTGAAGCAATTGCATGGTGGTAGTATGGTGAGACAACAGAAAAAAGGTAAAGAGAGAAGGAGTGTGAGATATTTGTTTCTTTTGCACTAACTGAGCTGGTGGGCTGCGTAAGGATGGAACTTAAATGAAAAATTAATATTCCAGGCACCCACGTTTCGGAGGGACGTTTACAGTACGTGATCTGAAAGCTCCTAGTGGCCGGGACTTATTGTGTCACAGGCCCATTACCTCCGTGGCTGATTTGAGTCTTGATGTTGGCAAGGTATGTGTGTGGATGCGTGCATCTCGTGTCGGGTCGCGTCTATTTTTTCCTCATAGATATAAGAGCGCGCGCTTCATCTTACACGTATACACCATTCACTTCCTATGCGGGTGTTGTTACCACGATGTACGTTACGTATGCCTTAATGGATGTGTGATCTCTGCTGTAGGAGAATCGATTGGGTGCAGGTTGTCGTCTTGGACCGCTTGTCTGCCTATATGTGTGCAGAAGGAGCAGTTGCAGAAGTAATAGCGATGACTTTCGGTGCTATTTAGTACCACGGCCGTGGCTGCGTAGGATGCATACAACATTATAAGATGGTATATGTTGGGGAAAGTTGAATAAAAAAAGGAAACAAGGAGAGACAGATTGGAAGATAAAATGTAATAGAAGGGAAAGAAGCGAAAGGATGGCACTTTCCTCCAGTTTGTCACATAAAACACGCATGGTTTTCTGCCGCCAAGTAAACCCTTCCAAGGAAGTAGTAAAGGAAGAAGAAGATGAAGAAGGAGGAAAGGCAGGAGTACACGAAGAAGAAGAAGAAGAGTGAATAACTTGTGAACCGCTGACTCGACATTTTCTGTTGTATTCTGAAACTCTATGTGGTAGTTGCTCAGGATGAGATGTAAGGAATGTGTCCCGAAGTGTGCACTCGAGCTAACTCAAGTTTTCACTAGAGTCACTGATGATAATGATGATGGCACAAGATTATTATTACGATAGAGGGGCGGAAAATGCTAACTAGGGCTCTACGTTGCTCTTTGTTAGGCAGTATTATCTGCACAGCCAAAAACTATTCTTTAACGGAGCAAAAATAGCAATATATATATTTTTAGTAGCTTCATGTTTATTATTGTGTAGATCTTGGCAAGATTACAAGAGCATTTGATTTTTTCTAAACATTTTCATCATATGACACATGCCGGAGGTCGAGGTCGTTTCAGAAACGACCATGAGGAAAAGTCACGAGCTAGAAATTATGAGCCGTAAACGGGAAAATGTATATACATGTACATGTATATGGTGCGTTATCATGGGGTGAGATACTGCTTGAGCAGTATACTGGTTTGCGCGGAAAAAAATGATGCTGGAACGATATTACTTTCATGGGAATCGTACTGGTGAGGTTGGAAGAAAACTATGATTTCTGTCGTCGGTGTGTGTGTGACATACAATAGTGGTTGCGGCATTACTAAAAATAATCATATAGAAAACTGTGTAATACTAATTTTTAAAAAGTTGTTTATTTTTGTACTCCTTTAATTAATGTATTGCAGAAAGCCAAGAAGACAGCCAATAATCGATTACCTATGAACGAGGTGGATGTAACAAGACGCTCCACGTTGAGCATTCGACTGACTTTGCAGCGGTTTTGTGAGCGTTTCCTCAAAACTTGCTACAATTTCCTCATGGGACTTGTGAAGGTTCGTTTAAGGAGTCTTTTGAACTTTTATTTATCACCTACTACAACCTGTGTGTAGTGAGGACTGACCGTGCGTGCGCCCGATCTCTCTTATATTTCTAAACTTCCAGACCCTGATTCAACTAACCGCTAACTGCTCTTCCTCTTGACTTCCCCTTTTCCTCCACTATCTCCCTAAGCTTGTTGTCGGCTTGTAAGAGTGGAAATAATGAAATTTGAATCCAGAAAAGTACACAACTTCATGTAAAGTTTCTTCTGTTCTCTGCAGTGTAATAATGATGGCCAAACTCATCAGCTCCATTTTTGTATCCTAGTTTCTACCTATTAATCTATTGCCTGGTTTAATTAGATATAGAAGTTCGCATGACCTGGTTTCATAAAAGAGTTTTGTTCTTCATCTTTTTTATTGAACCGTATGTTATGGTGTGGCTTGAAAAAAACTCCTGTTTGGCCGTTACTTCTCTCATGGGATGTAGAAAATAGGATGAAGCGTTACATATATGGGATTTGTTTTTGCTCCAGAGAATGCTGTTAACCACAGATCGGGGAAAGATGAGCCTTCATAATGAAATTTTTGAAGTGGTTGATGGATGGCATTTATTATTTTATTTTTAATTAACTTTTTTTGCAGGATAGGATTGATAGATCCAAAACTCAAGATCATGATGAGACTTACTATTTATGGGCGATCAAGTTTTTCATGGAATTCAACCGTTTCTATGAATTTCGTTTACAGTATGTAAGGTAAGTCTTCAAATTTGCGGCTCAAAATTTAAGTGCAAAAGAAACCGTTTCAGGAAGGAGGAGAATTAAGCTGAAGCAGTGCATGGTTTCTCGGTGAATGCTCATGCAACGATAAAATTATGTTCTGGTGTTGTTTGAAGGAATTGTTATTCGAAATGCGCTTACTATGTTGATGCTGGTTTAGAGCATTGGTATGCATACGAGGGTTTATAAAAATGGGATTGTCGAAGAAATTGATAGCAAGTAATGGAGAAAGCATCCAGGATTTCGAGTCAGTTGCTGGCAATACTCCATTAATAATTTGAAGAAGAACGTGATAGGTTAATGTAATATTGATGGTCTTCTGTAATTACATTTTCTCTCATCCCCACCATCAGAACGATTTTGGCCCTTTTCTTCTCAAGTACATTATGTATAGCCAGATTTTTTTATCCTCCATAGATTCGCCACCATATGCTTTTCCCTATTAATGTATGTCTTGTTGTACATCTGTGTGAATGCGTATTTTCCCTGTCCAAGTTACATCGAGTCTATATTCATGTGTAATGTTGTTATGTCAACCGTAGTATGCCATCATTTGTGCACGTATGAAAGGGAACTAGTGATGCAGCGGTAGTACTACATCGAAATGTTGTGCTTCGAAGCATAGCATAACGAAGAAGTGTATAGTAACTGGTGTATATAGGAGAGATGCAAGTAGCAAGGAAGAAGTGTTTCTTGTAGCGCGCCACCGAGAAAAAATCCTCATTTGTCTGAATGATTGATGACATGACGTGAATGAAATAAAAAGAAAAAGAGTTTTCTCCTCGTGCTTGATGTTTCTGATGGGGTGAAGTGGTTTTGCACAAGTTTTTCCTCCAACTTTCATGTTTTAGGCTATTATATAGGAAGAGAAGGGAAAGCAGAGTGGCGCACATGTCCCTGTAAGTGGAAATGCTTGCCTGTATGCAAAGCATAGTGATGAACGAGAGCAGTCTCTTGAATCCTGTTACATTTTCGAGCTTGAGTAACCTTATTGAATGCTGTAATAATGGGCTATAGTATGGTAGTGTTATCTAACCTGATTCTTGTTGTTGTTTTTGTTTGGTTGCAGTGAAACTATGTCGACAGGGACGTTCCACTACGTGCAAACACTGTTGGATAATTACCTCGAGATCATGACCACTGATAAAGAGAAAATCCCGCTTTGGTCCAGGAGGGCTCACTCGGCTTTACGAGCATATCAGGTTTTCTGCACAACTGTATTATCTTGTTATCGTACTGTTTGTCCTTTGACTCGGTTTTTATGTGATAATTACAAGCAGACCACTTGTCTAACTGATTTAGAACGATAAATTGCTTCTTGGGTGTTATGCATTGTTGCTGTTTACGATTGAGTTAGGTATTCTGGTGTTGCAAGGATTTTTTAGTCAGTTCTATTAGTAATCCGTACTTTTGTGAGCCACATATTCGGCATAATTTTCTCTCTTGTTTTCTTGTCAGATCTAAATATTTTCTTTGTCCGCCCTGGAAAATGAAGCGGCAAAAAAACATGGTTTTTCAATGCATTTTGAATCCTGATTCTGTGCTTAGTACTGACAATGCATGAATGATAAGGAAAGAGTGGTAAAGAGGTATGAGCAAGGGAGAAGTATGCAAATAGGCGAAACTGCGGAAGCTCGAAGACAGCTGTATGTTATAAATAATGTTCATCACATCTTCATTCATGGTGAGCTGAATAGTAGACGAGTGGAAACAGACGAAGGAAGTGGGCAGAGAGTATTGCTTGACCCCCTATTTATAGTATGCAGGGAGGGAAGCACTAAGTAAAGGACTTCCCTTGCAGGCTGGCTCGAAAGGGAAGGAAGCCGTGGCATTAACGGAGCCTTAGTAGAACAAATGCGGGTAGCGTTTAAGACGTTATCTTTTCCTTTTGCTGAATGATGGGGAGAGGAAAATCTGTCATGATGATGGATTACCCAGAAAGACTGGGCTATAAGTATAAGCGGGCGCTTATATTTTAGACATTGCGTATTTACGTTAAAGAAACTACATATGGTAGAAATATATATAGTTGCAAAGTTGTGCCTAAAATCCCCTTAAAGGAACGTTAAAATAGTATATAAAATGAATAAAATCTACTTAAAGTATAAGAGGGAAGTAATCTTTAGGCTGTATGCATACGAGCTTGACTAATCCAAACCGTGCACTTTTCCTCCACACAACTGCAAGTATAGGGCTCATCCTCTTTAATGTGCTGGAGAAAGACAGAAAGTTTTTGCTTTTGATTTTGTTAATCATAGGCTCGGTCTTGAAGTTTCTGGCTGAAGGAGAAAACTGTATCTGAGAAAGAAGAGTAGAAAGAGGGCAAAGAGCAATGGAGGAAACTTTTGATTAGCTGTTAAAATGTAGATTTAAATAAACTTTGTTTTTAGTCCGAAGATAGAAACGGCATTAAGCTCATCATCTGCGATGATAGTAATGGGTCCATAAGAGTGAGAGAGAGGAGGACATGAGGCTAGGCGAATGCCTTGAGGAAGTGTCCGGGAAATGAGTGTCTTGCCGTGGATGTGTACAAGCTTTGGCACCCGCTCGTATGTGTGTATGTGTCTGCATGCTTCCCTTAGCTCTGAGTACAGGGGGAAATTAAGCGCGCTGTCATGTTGGTCTGGAATCATCTTCTTGACTTGGTGTTCAAGCTGAGAATATGTGCGGTGGGAGAAATTGAGTCGGATAAGGTATATATTTTGGTGACTTTATACATCTATGCATTTCAGGAACTTCTGTACACCCTGTTGTGGATGGACAAATGTGGAACAGAGGCTGAGCCGTCACGAGTCATTAAGAAAAACGTGTTCTATCTTCCGGAATACCGAGAACTCTGCTACTCACTCCTTCTCAATTTCGACCCTGTCAAGTTCTCTAAGTAAGTTACATTAAAAGATTTTTATCTTCAGTTTTCCTTCACACTCTTGCGAGTTCTCTCTTCCTGTCTAGCGAATCAGTATGAGCTGTTGTAGAAGAAGACGAAGTGTGTCCGGGTAGATTATGGCAACCGTCACTGCAGGTTGTTACTATGACAGTCCATGACGGACTAATGATGGCGGCGGTCCTTTCTGTTGAAGAGTTTCACTCCGCTGTGTATCCATAGTGTTTTCCCTTTTAAGAAATTATTTGGTTCGGTGGTTTCGTTGTAGTAATAGAAGGTAATGTGAATGAGAAATCAAGGGAAAGAAGACAGGAATGAATAGAAAGACAATGAAAGGGACAGGAAGAAAATAAGTTCGTCTGTGCTGAAACGCGTTTCCCGGGAATAAAGGGATTAATGCTAGAGAATGTGTCTTTCTTTCAAGGAGCGAGAGTGTATCAGACAGTTAATGATGAGCCAAACTGGCATCTCCATTTGCTCAAGTCTCTTTTTTGTTGAAAAAATGAACATTTTCTGCAATTTATTATTGTAATGCTCTTCTCCCCTCTGTCATGATGATGTTGTCCTGTCCTACATGGCTGTATATAGGACAAGATAATGGACGGAGGAATTGAGTTCACGTTGGTCCAAAGCTCATATGACAGGATGGTGGAGGAGGAGAAATGGTCGTGGAAGTAGTTATATTTATAGGCAGTCAGTCTGCTGTGTTAGTAGAGGACACTGCAAAGTTCTCATTGTTGTTAAGCTATATAGATTTTTATGAGGTTACGCTGAGAGAGTGAGCTATAAATAGCATTAGATGTGTGAAAGTTGGTATAAAAATGTAAGAGGAAGTGGAAGATGTGCATGTGTGTATGTGGGGGAGAAGAGAAAATGAAAATGGCTTCTGTGATATTAATCGAAGAATATGGTCTGATGAGATTTCTCCACGCCGCCCTTAACAAGCAACATGCACTTAATGGTCATTATTATCTCGGAAGCCGAGGACCACGACGAGGAGGAACAAGTAGTCTGTAGAAAGTTAGTAGTGAAAGTGTTTTTTGCTACTTTCGGCCTATCTCACTGTTTCTCTACTCGCCGCCACTGTCTTTCTACTAAAAGCGTCAAACTTTTCTTCTATCTGTAACTCTTGCGATACTATTCCAAATCCTCTTGTCCTGCCATCATGGGCATTCCATTTTGCTTTAGATTTTTTTTTATTCCTCCGCCTCCTCCTCCTTGGAAAAGGATGCCACTGCCGCCTGGGCTGAGGGTGATATGTGTTTGTAATTTTTCAGAAGAAAAAGTCCTCTGGTAGTGTCACGGAAATGCGGACCTAGCAGCATTGTGTCATTTTAAAAGCATCTCTCACTTATTGTAGCGAAATTGAAGCACATATTTTTGTCAGCCGGATATTGTTCTCTCTTCTTTTATTTCCACTGGCCATTTATGGAGACTTCTTTTATAGTGTGAGCTACCTTTTATATCCCCTGTTAGGTGAGAGAGGCTGGTGGACAAAGAAATCCGGGGTTTTGTTGTTCCCCTAATGGATTTTGTTTTGTGTCTTTATCCTCACAGATATGAGAACATGAGAAGATGAGCAGTGGATGAGACTGTAGCTGATTTTAGCCTTGGATTAATTCTGATGAACGATCCCATTTGGGCCAGTGATGTATTGTTAAGCGCTGTTCTAGCAGGAAATCCTTTGTGTAGAATTACTGGGTTAGTGATACCTCGTTCGGAGGAAGTATACGACAACCATGTGCGCTAGTAATGAAGTGAATTGTGTGAGTGCTTATAGGGTTCGTCCTGTCATCGTAAGACTGATAGTGGCAGCATATGTTTATCAGAAACCTAGGAAGGCTCAGACTTAGACGACGGCAGCTACTGTAGTTTGTTCTGTGGAGCGGGCAAGCCATATATCTTAAGTACGCATGGAACTGGGGAATGTGTCTTGAGTATTTTAATCCCTCTAAATCCTTATTATAGTAGACATAAGGTGGGCTTTCCATTATTTAAATGTAGCAGACTCAGATTGGCTTGTCTTAGTATATCGTTTATGTATTGCAAGGAAGAGGTTTGTAGCGGAGGGCTGGGTAGAATTTGAGTTAATAAATTTTCCGTGAGATTCCACATTACTTGTTTACAGCATCATTGTGGGGGACAGGAAAAATATGGAACCCGAAGGAATATTATGGTCTTACCTTTTTTTCAATTATTTCTATTTTACAGGTCCTACTTTTATGACTTGATGGAGACAAATCACCTGTTTTTAAAAATGCTGGAGGAGTATTTTCACTCGAGGGAGTGCAAGATTGCGGTGAAAGTGAAAAAGAAGAAAAGGAGGAAACCGACCGGACGTGAGTGCAACAACTTTTGTGTGTACATATGGGGGTGTGTATCTGTGTAGCTTGAGTACGAGAGGTTGATATACGGGATTTAGAGTGCAACTAAGAGCACTTCCCTCGCTCTCTCCCTCT
>JAQFYD010000037.1:0-43310 GCA_034694225.1 Bourletiella hortensis | reverse complement strand
TAAAAATCTACACAGCCGCTGACTGTTGTAGGACTGACTGCTGTGAGACACAAAAATTCAAGTTTTAACTTGCAACTTTGAAATCCTTACCCCATATAACCCTGCTGGTATCCAAAGGTATTTCCGTACGAGTAGCCCTGCATCCCTTGCAGAAACTGATTTTGCATTTGCGTTGCTGTTGCTGTTGATGGATATCCTTGAGGATACCAATAGCCCATTTGTTGTCCATAGCCATAAGGGTACTGCGAACTTGCGATGGAACCATACCCATATTGTTGCTATAACAAAAAAAGGAAATCATCAAGTTAGCATTCATCCTCACAAAACATAGCAGCTAACATCATTCCAGCTATCTTCTCCTCAACCTCTTGAGACAGTCCCATACTTCAACATCAACGTATGAAACTCAGAGGATAGCAGACGGAGGTAGCTCATAAGTTTTCATAAAAATAAGGTCGCTCCACAACAAAAAGCTTACCTGATTTGAAACATTTGCTGGGTCACCCGCTTCCTTTCCCCATGAGCATTTTACGGTCTGCCCATTAATCTCCGTATTGTGGACAGCAACGATGGCATGCGTTGCAGATTCTTTGGTTGCAAACCTTCATAGAAACAGAAAATTAATTAACAAATACACTCCACTTAACAAAATTTGCACGCAGCGGTATAAATATTATCCTTCGCAACCTATCAGAAAAGAACTTTCCTCCTCACAAGTAAGATTCTAGCATTCTTGGAATACAAACTTATGCGAAGTGAATGAAGGAAAATGCTCCACAGGAGGAGTAGGTGAAATCCCTTGGAAAACAGAAGCCATAACAAAGAAATGAAGTACACAAAGATTGGATAGCTCCAAGAAGAATCCACGTGGACGACTAAGGCGGCCTTCACTAGGCGGAGGAGGGCAGAAAAGATAATAGAAGAGCAGAGAAAATTACAGAGATTTCTCCCTATTTTCTCCCCCGCATACTTTCCTACGTGATCCCATGGTTGTTACTTATATACCAGCAGGAATCCTCTTACACACACACACACACACATAACGCACAGGATGTCGGCAAGAATCCAGTCAAGAACATGTACGGCATACCTAATGAAAGCATATCCTTTATCTTTGAACACCCGAATCTCCTGGATCTGACCAAATGGGCTGAACGTCTTCTGCATGAGTTCTTCTGTTAAACCATTTGCAATCCCTCCGCAGTACACGGTGCAGTTCGTTTGACTTGACTGGTTATAAACTTCATCAAACGTTAACTGTTTTGAATTCCCCACTGAAATATAAATCAAGTATCAATTAGCTCATCAATTTATCATCATAATCACCATGACAGCATGTTAGCTGTGCTAAGTAGTCGTCGTCGTTGCTCATCCGTCCACATCACTCATACGCATCTGGCCATCTGGTACGCCCAATTTCCCTCACATTTAGTCATCGCCAAACTTACTTTGATTCTCTCCTACATACACATTCATTACCTCACTGCTACCAGCGCCGCTCTAACTCGCAACAACACGGTGTATGCCGAATCAAAGCTCCACATTAGCAATGATTACGATGTCATCCAGCACACTGATACAGTACAGCTGGCCCTAGAGCAGCAACCTGCAGTCAATCGCTAGACCGGGATGTATGAATCAGAATTTAGAGTATACCCTCAAACCATTATTATACAATGCAACCAGAAGAACATAGGGTTTCCAATTACGCAAACAGCAACAACTGCCGTAGGTATTGCCTTTCAGCCCCACCAATTATTTAACCTCCAGCAGCTTACATTCAACTTGAGAAAACTCCCTTCACATGTAACATGACGCTAATACATACTCATGTGTGCACGGCAGACGCTGGCAAAAGGATAAAAAGCAAAACATTATCATTTTGATTTACGATTATCCCATTCCGAAGAACTGCCTACAATTCCTTAAAATCTACCATCAGCTGTCTCAACCGCTAAAATAGTGGCATGCCACAGTTCACCGGCCTCAAGTAGCTAAGTATCCAAGTAAAGTACATTACATAACTCTACATACCAAGAATATAAAGCTGCTGTTCCTGCACAAACCCAGTCAAACCTCCACGTACAGGCAGCAGCACCATTTGACAAATGAATGTCCGACGACATTTGATCTTGCTTTTAATGCAGATTCTTAACGTATCTCTTCTTCTTTCTCCTCCTCCTCCTCTCCTCTCCTCTCCTCTAACTGCTGTAGCTACTATACCATCACCATCCTCCATCACGCTCTATTCCTTTCTCCTGCATCACAGCAACCGAACCACAGAGTAAACTGAGGGAAAATTTACATACACGGAAGAAAAAGGAAAATATATACAACAAAATCCGAGCCCTGTTGCCTTCTGGACTTGTACTATAATAACTCATATAGGCAATAATAATGTTCCACGTCTTTTTTCTATATGGAGAGATCTCTTTACATTACTCTCCTCTTCCTCCTCCTCCTTCTTATTTTACTTACTCTCTCTCTCTCTCTCTCTCACTCCGATTACATATGACGCTCCCATATGGAAAATAAAGCGGCTAACAGTGAGGGATCAGTACAGATAAAAAACATATCATCCTGAATAACCTGCAGGGGTACTCCATCTACATAAGAATAAGCAACGCAAAACCGTCAGGATCGATTTTTCGAGCAAAAAATTCTACTAGTACAGAAACCTTTTTTTGAATACACACTATTACTATTTCTCCACCAACCATATCACAAGAAACATGCAAACAAAAAAACATGTAAACCACAGTCTGCAATGTGCAATTTATTATTAGTATATTATTCCACTTCATTTCCGTTTACGCACAAGTTTCGCTCTTCCCTTATACCATCCATTCCTCTCCCCTGGTCGCTAAATCGTTTTCTTTTTTTATTTTTCTCTCTCTCTTTCCCCTTATTCACTCCTTCCCTATTGGCTCCATCCCTTTCTCCTATATCCTGCCTCTTATTTTCTCCACATTCAGAATATCACCTATACAAACACATGCATAATAAGTGGTTATACCTCAAAGTAGTCGCAATAGCAGTAACCACTTCCTCACTTTCCTACTCTATTCCCCCTTTTCTCACATGTCTCACATATTTTCACCTCAAGCATATGATCCATGCATGCGAAAACACATCCAACATCACTCACCGTAAACATTGCTACTACCTCCTGCACCTAACAGAGTACACATGCACACCCACGGAAATAATACTCTCACGGGATCTCTGCATATACATACAAGTATAAAGGCATACAAGGGGAACAAAACAAATCCGATTTCAAGTCTGTGGACCGTTTTATCCAATGTAGTCAGTCAGTCAGCCAAAGCTCAAAAACTCAAAGCCACTGAAAAGAGGTAAAAAAGAAGAGCCAATGAAGGATGACGCGAGGGCTCTCGTTTCTTCACCTGGTGATTCATTTCATCGTACAATGCTTCCTACTTCTGATCTCTCCCTTCTTCTATCTCCTAATTTTCAGTCTCTGCTTTGACTTTTTCTCTGTACTTGTACACATTGTACTGCAGGCTACACCATGCCATTACCTAGTCCTCCTCCTTCTGTACCTCACATAATCCACAGAAGCTCAGCCATGCCTGATAAAATATTTCACGGAATTCTGTCCTTTAAACAGAGAATGGCTTGCATCCAATTTATTGCGGCAGCTTGGTGGAAGTAGCGAAGATTGGTTACCCTACCTCCCGCCCTCCATCTCTTTCTTCTCTCTCAATGTGTATGTATAACACACTGAGGAACACGATATAGCTCTGCATAAACGTTTACACCTCCACTCTCCTTCCTTCTGTTCTCAACAGATACAGGCCAAATCCTATATAGTCAGTCAATGCCACTATCTGTATGGAGGGAGCAACAAAGGAATGCCAGAATACAAGTACGATTCACTGAGACTGAGACAGAGAAGTGAGGGAGACGGAGAGTGCGGAGAAAAAAAGAAGGGACTACTGAATACTGAGGAATACGGGACGAAACTACTCAAACAGTCAGTGGAGAAGAGAAGGAAATAAATATACAGGCACATTTCTACAAGTGTCTGATGCAATCTACGTTCCTCGAAAAACCTACATTCAAACTGGGTTGCCAGAGCATCAAGACTTGCCTCGGATAAACTTGACATGACACACGATTGCTTTGCTGATTCCAATACATCCAGATTCAATCAAATCCCTTCTACTATATTATTAACTGTATCAAATAACGCGGTCACAAGCAAAATGACAGTACATTTTTCCCCTACGTTCCTGGTACTGCCATCACCTTCGCTTCTTACTCCTACCCAAAAAAAGTAGCATTACGTTGGAGTAAACCAAGCCCACATCTCCTCCTTCCTTTCTTTCTTTTTCCCTTCCATGCTGTAGTTATCTTCAAATCCACAAGAAGTTGAAAGTCAACCTCTGTAGAACAAAAACTTTCTACTATAACAGTCCTCCCATCTATACATAGTTGCCTAAAACCAAGAAGGACTTCACTGTATTTCTTCTTCAAGAGGACAAGAAAGCTGCTGAACCCGTATTAAAAACCACTGCACCATAATAATATCTCTAATATAAGAAGAAGGGATGGTAGCAGTCCTCGTCATGGCGAAGGGAAAGAAGAGGAAAACTAAATACTGACTTTGTTATGGAATAAGACTGAATGGCAGTCGTACAAGAGAGAGAAAGCGAGAGAGAGAGAGAAGGACTTAAAAGAAGCGGAAGAAGGGGGAAAGACGTAAGGTTTCTTTGGTATGCTTCACCGCCGCCACAACTCTTCTTCATAGTGGAGCAGAGAGCAGAGCGTAAGGAAGCAACTACCACAAATCTTTTCTACTGCGATACTGCGAATGAATGTATGAAATTTTAGTCAAATATTACCACATCAATTCCGAGCAGCATCCTTTCCGGCCCTTTTATAAAGCACTTGCACCATCACACACATTCATGGCTGGCTATACTTGGATCCGAGCATACTAGTACTAGTACAACTACTGCTATTACTCCTTGCAAACTCAAGGCCTTCATAATGATGCTCTCTTTCTCCTCATAGTACATAGCCATGTACACAGAAGCTCCCTGTCTTTCCCATTCCGACTTATTCCCATCTTCGTTTTTCCCCCTCTTCATGACTCCACTCAAGTTTTTTATACACTCACAGATATAACTGGACTCATATCCTTGCTATTCTTTCCACTTTCAGAAAAAAAGATCAACATACAGCTGACTACTTCTACTTCTTTTCTTCTCACTGCTACTCCGGCTGTACTACTGCAATGAGAGTTACTACAGTGCTATACATATAGTTTTCTTCCCAGTCTCATCCTCCGCCTCTTCCTTAGTCCCGACTTAACGACTACACTTACTTCTATTGTTATTGAGGGTGACAGGGCTGCAGTACTTCATAACGAGCCCCATTTCTATGCTCCTCGCACAGACTAATTTCAACTCATAGAAATCTTAAATGGTAAATTCATTCCGACAATTTTGCACGCCTCATCCCCTAACTGTGGTCGTGTGCTAACCCAATATGTACTTCACATACAGGCCACCCTATGCCCAAACTTCCATTACTTCTATTGCCAAGACTATTTACTATATGGGCAAACACACACATACACAACGAACAAGGAAAGTTCACTATATATCTGCATGAGATTCCAGATTTTTTTTATTTTCTGCCCCTCTATATCATCAACTCTCTCACACCATCTCCACAAGAGGAAGAAGGAGGAGAGCAGGGCCCACAACACCAGTTCAGTTCCCTGCAATACTAAAAAAAACTTACTCCAGCAGTACATTCAGACAGCCTGTACTTCCTGCCTGCTTAACCATTAAACTTCACAATTTGCCCTGTGGAAAAATACAAGCGGGATTCGACGTCCTCATATGAGCAAATTACAATGCGGGAAAATCAAGTAAGACACAGAATGTGAAAGCACATACATGACCGTGCAACTTTCTTCCCCCCAGGCTCCCCTAGACGCTATTGATAAAGTTCAATAAACAAGCTATATGAAGACTAACTGGGGATTATTAAAGTAGAAACTCATGAAGAAAAAATAACATCTTCAGCTGCTGCTACATGTCTCCAGTTCCGATCCTCCTATTCCTATTGTATACAAGTAACACAACTAGAAAATTATTACAACAACAACTACAAAAAAGTCGCCAGGCAATATTCTCGACTTTCTCAAGAGCGAGAGGCCAATCTAAATAAGACCAAGATGCACACACACACGGGCACACACACAAATAAAACTTTAATATGCTACACTAATATAAAATAACATAGTAGAGGAGGATACGACCACACAAGTACACAAACACACATACGCCCAATGCTACCACCAACCAGCCCTACCGTCTCTTTCCATCTTAGCCCTACATTTGCAAAGGGAAAAGCTAATAAGAGAAGGGGAACCTTATCTAAACCAGACGGGAAGTCGCACCCGCGGTAACAACTACAGCAACAAAATACACAACCAACACTGGTGCAGTACACACACTTTTCCAGAGCACAGAATTAGATTAATAATGTCCTCGCCGCTTTCCTTCTCTCTTTCTAGTTTCTTCCTCCTTGTCTCTACTTCTTCATCCACTTCTTCCTCTTCTACTCTACAGACTCTCTCTCTCTCTTAGGAAACCTCCCAAGTTGATCTCAAAGAAACGTAATTGAGCTAAGCCAGGATGACTAATTGGGTAGATGGTCAGACATCTGATGGAAGTGTTTAGATGAAGATGAAGTGGAACAGAGTTGGTCAAGTAGCACGCCTGCCCTGTAACATTACCATCACCAAGTGGAAGGATATCCACAACACTAGACCACACTATATGGATATATATACTCTTCCCTTTTAGATTTTTGATCCGTCCGCAGTAGAAAATTCCAATGTAATACAATGTAAATTCAATGGTAGTACAGAACAGAAGTATAGTGGTATAACAACAGAAGGGGGTAGTGTATCATGTCAAAGAGGCCTCTTTGCACACTTTCTCTTCACACAAAATTTTTATGATGCTACTGCTGCGCTCTGCTTCGCCGACCTCCATTCCAACTCAAGACTACTTTCATCTCAAATCCGATTACGAATCTCCATGGAATGCAAATGGAAAGAAGGGATTTACCTCATCATAATAATAATAACGTACGAACCTATAGTTCGCGCCTTCAGTCGCAGCAAAATAATAATTCTTTTTCATAACTCTGCCCTCCTCCTCCCGCTACTTGAATGCTGATGCCCTTCAAAATAAAATTCACATAAAATCGGCACATTACAAGAGCTTCACTATGCAACCGCCTCGGTTTCTCTCATAAAATACATTCAAAAATCCCAATTCTATAACTGAGTGAGTCATTATCATTCTTTCATAATGCACTAATGTCCGTCGTATAGTATACTAATCGGAAGATACCCACCAAATATCTATAATCAAGTATTAATACAATGATGATACAGTAAAACAGTAGCACTGAAACATGCTAAACCGTTGCACACTGTATGAAACACGTAGAAACTCTATATGCTTTGCTTTTCTGTAGTGATTAATGTGAGTGAACCAAAGGGTCAGATCTTGCGAGAGCAAGTTACCCTCTACACATGCTATGATGCTGTTCATGATGACGGCAACATGAACTTGAGAGCAAACCACGTGTCTCACGGGCAACTTCATCCACTTACTTCAACGATTCTGTTAGTTCTTTCTTTCTTTCCTGCAAGCGGCATATCTAGGCTTCCTTTCTACAGCAGCAGAACAACAACAACGGTATAATCTCATTCTTCTCAACGGTAAACTTGCTTTTGTATCGCTTTTCCCGATCGATATATCTCCTCCCACCCTCACTCACTCACTCTCTCTCCTTCCTCCGACTAAAACTCCTTCAGGCTGAAAAAAATACCAATATACATACAAGACGTGGAAGCTCAAGCTTGTTTCTTCTTCTTTTTCTTGACGCATCACATCATAGGGAAACTATAGTTCGTCAAAAGGATTTTGTTTCCATTCCATTCCACTACTACGACATATTACATGATAAATCAAACCTTATTTCCTACCGATATTTAAACCCACTTCTAAAGTTTCCTTGAAATTCTTCAGTCAATCACCAATATCCGGCCAGCAGCCGTTCCTTAAACATCAGCAGCAATGCTTCTGGTTCTTTGGGAACAACGCCTATCTCCCAAGGCCCTACTTTGAACATAAACCAATGAGTTTAGGGATAAAAGATTTTTTTTTTCACTTTCCCTTCACCACAAAATTGCTTAACCCAACCTGTCACTTATTTCCCTTCAACCACTAATACACTCCGACTTTGCCATTACAGGAATGAAGGAGGCATTACTTGATAAACAAAGCTCTCTTCTTTCTCCTCCTTTCTTTGTCTCCATCCACTGAAACTTAATCCCACTGAAAACATTCATCATCATATAAACTACTCTTCTGAAACCCAAATTACTTCCAATGAATCCCACCGCATAATAAGGAACAGGTCCATCTAATGACATTAGTACGATCCGCTACCCAACCACAAATTAGGTCCAACTGTTGGAACCAACTTTACGAATCCCATCAACTGGACAGACACCGTCAGACCTAACACAGAAGAATGTCCTTCCCACAAAGTACCAACATCCTGACTTGGCCAACATCATTCGACAAAAATTAAAGCCCATATCACAGAAAGACGACCATTAGGGACTAATACTCAGATCATAGTACTGTGTCTATTACGACTAAATAAGATTATTTCCAACTCTACTGGGTAAAAAGAAGATACCATCAGAGAGGAGATCAGAGTGAATGGTAGTAATCGCTTTAGAACCAAAAAAAAAGAGGAAGAAACAATCCCACGCGTAGTAACAGAGAGGAAGGGGGAGCAAGAAACGAAAGTACATGAATGATAATGAAAGGTAACCAGACGTAAGCAGACCGGAAAGGGATTGAATGAGTAGTTCGTAACTGACTGTCTGATCCGGAAGAAGGTAAGCAAAAGAAATCAATATGTGCAACAAGCTTGCCTCCTGCCACACTATACTCATTCTCTCTCCCACTAGTTCTCCACAGCGACTTTCCTTCCTTCCCCAGTCATCAAACGTTCGATTGAAGCAAGGGAAGAAAGACTAAATGGATGGATGGATGGCGAAGCGAGCTTCTCCTGTATAGCTACTTTTAGAGACTCACAGATTCAAGAAAGAACGTGTTGATGGAAGAAAGAACGCACACACATACACACGATATTGAGCGAAGGATTAGCTCGTTAGAATAGTAATGCAGAGAGACGAGAGGGCTGGTAGCTATATTGAGAAAAACGCGCTAAATGGCGCATGATTTAACGTAGACGACAATGCGGCTTATGTGAATTCGAAAAACCAATAGATATGGCAGACGAACAAGTAAGCAGAAGGAGAGGAAGCAAGCAGCAAACCTCACACGCAAGTTGACTCTACGAGACTCTAACATTTAATCATCATAATGTTTTCCTCCCTCCGACTTCCACCATTAACATATTATTTTCTATAAGCCAAAACTCTCTACCACTTTTCCGTTCGGTGAAAGTCACCCGCAACAACAACAACAACAACAAAAACATCAACGTCAACCGCACCAGAATCAACCACTTCCTTATCCATATATTTCCATACATACGTGCATATGCTAAAGGAGGCATTAAAATCAGAACTTACGAGCAGAAAAACGAATTGTTGTGCTCCATTATTGAAAGAGGCAAAATGGAAGGCCGTATAGTACTGGTGCTGTTACTACTACTACGACTACCACCACCACCACTACTCCTTGCGGCGTAGAGTGGTGGAACCTTTTTGTATTCATAAAAAACTCGTCAAGTCATTTATCATCGTCTCATATGAGACAAGTTTTTCGTCACGAAACAGTTTCCAAACCCCTTTGCATATCAAATGTAATGCATTGCCTTGACTCACACGTCACATACGCTCTACTATTACGCTACCTAAACCTAACAACGCTACTATTACAACTACTCACTTTTCTAAAGCGACCTAACCGCGACATTGACTGAAGTGACAAAGACTACGCAATAAATCCACCCATATGCACACCGAAATGCACACACAGACACACGCACACTGAAGACTAAATTCATTTTTTATTCCATTCTCCACCTGTCTACCAACTAACTTTTCTTCTCGATCACGGACTGCCACATATACACACAGTAAATTTTTATTATCATTATTATTCCCTTCTTCATGCAAGTCCACTCAGAAAATTTTCTTCAAGCCACGGAGGGATACATACATACGTACAGGCCCGACTCACACTCTCCACAAAACCCCTTCGTCGGGGTCCTATGACAAAGCGTGCAGCACATGCCTCATGCACAGAGAAAGAAAAAAATCAAACCCAAAATTGACATTTCACACCAATAAAATCGCTTGCTCTTTCTCTCCAAACAAGACATGTACTTCCTGTCTGAAGAACTCGCGGCGCTCGACAGACATGCTACTACTACCGCCAACACTGTCGTCGTCGTGAAGTCGTAATCGACGACGTTGTCGTCCTCGTGCAGGGATTTGATAAGTGGATCCTACTTAAGCAAAATGAATAATTCATCCCTCGCTGAACCCTCGTCGTAACACTAACTGTACATATATTTATATAGGCCTACAGTCGTCACACTCGACAACTCTCTCCTTGATGACTTACGGCAAAACATGCCTGCTCCCATCATTACGCCTCAGCAACAACTGACTCAGTTCTTCGGCAGCGAACATCGTCAAAGGAAATAAAATAAAGAGCGGGCCCATGCTTAGCCTTATGTCATCAAAGTAACTTGAATAGAAGGTCAAGTCACATTATTTACAAAAAATGAATTTTCCCTTACCCCAACGACTAGAATCTTCCGTGACCACCAACGTGTTCAAAATATGAAAGAAATACCAACATCAGGGATATGGTCAGGGAGACGGACACCGTTGCAAGCGCTATTGTTCACATTTTCCTAATATTTCCTCGCTTCTTCAACTCAGACAGGATCATCGTCACTTCATCATGCCTTTCCTTCCTCTTTTTCCCTCATTGATTTTCAAAGCTTTCTCACAACTCTGTATTCAAATTCTTATCGTCAGATGCTTTCACCACTTTCCAGTTGCTACCGTTTTCCTGGAATACTAGACTGCGCATCCCTAGCATTACTCGTCCATTTTCGACATCCTTTCTCCCATTGCTCTTTACACTGCACAGTCCCCACCAAAGTACTGCTATGGCTCTCAACCGCAAAAAAATCCGTTCAACCTTCCATGTCTCCGACCAGCGGCACACATGAAATGGACAACTTTGCTGCCACTGTCCTGCTCTTCTACAAATAAACAGTGGAAAGAATAACTTTGGAGAGTGCCCTCTATTTCTTCATCTGAGTTAGCTAACCGCAATACAGTTTTGATGATACAGGGGAAGCTAAAAGGGCCCCCAGCCCCAGAATACTCCAAGGATAACCAAGCTTATCGACTACTATAAGATGACAAGATCTGAAGAAGTTACATAACATTTCCACGCACAGACCACACCTATAGGAACTTGCATCATGTACTCATACACAGTCATAGCTTACCAGTCCAACAATAAAGCCACAGCATTCACAAAGCCACTTGTTCCGACCACAGGATGGGAACTCAAAGGCCAGGGGAGACAGCATGAGACCAACCACAGGACACGGCTACACAGTACTGCTCGCTACTTCTTACCCAAATGTGTTCAGCGTGCCAATGCCGTGGCTTAGATGTAACGATTAGAGAAAGCACAGGGGACAAAGATCGCTTTTAATTGAACCCGCACAGCTCATTAATATGCAAGATGCAGAGCCTAGGACGGGAAAATATGACTCATGAACACAGTTTAAACCTGAATTTCTAGCTCTGGTTACGGTGCTCTGGATAACCCTTCTTAAAGGATTTCAACTCCCTTCGTCTATACGTAATCCTTACTCCGTCCTACAGTTTAGCTCAACTTGCTTCCCCCCCTTGCGTGCTCACACCAATGAATTCCCACTTCCTAGTAAAATTCGCAATTTCCAAACAGCATAGTAGTATGTGACATGAGAGGAAAATAAAGGAGAAGAAGTAACATGAGATAGATCGACCGGCACTTGAAGCATGAAAAAAAGCAACAACTATGCGCTTTCTCAGCTATGCCATAATACCCCAGAAGAAACTCTGTTATGTGATTACACTTAACTCTCGCCCGTTACCAGCCTCACACGACTTGTGCCGCATGACATGACTCCATATCTTAAATATGTACGCTCTTTTAGCACGTCCAACTAGTGCTGTATACTATACTAGGCCAGTAAAAGTAGCAGCACGAAGGATCGTGATAACTCCATCGATTCACTTGCAACACTCGCCTTGTCAAAACGTATATCAGTTAGTGACGGCAGTCATGTGAGAACCCAAGGCATGTCTTAATACTGCTCATAATAAAATGGTTTACCGGGTCTCCTTCGAGAAAACAAAAATCATACGAATTTCTCTTACATTCCAGACTTCAAAGAGTAAGACTGCTGTTTTTTTGCTTCGAAAAATACTCCAGCCGAGGCCAGAAAGGAGCTATAGTCTGTGAGACCTCTTACTACTACCTATAGAAAGCATCAAAGTATATCCGGAACGTATTCAAAGTCAATCGTTCTCATTTACTTCAATGTGTTCACGTTATTCAACGATCGAACCAGATTAGGAATAATAAAAAACAGGATTACCAAAATTAGACTTGATTCAAAGTGCTACTAAGGGGACACACTTTGTAGCACAGGATTTTGAGACCTCTCTTTTTCTCTCCTTCTGAATTTTTAAATCCTCATTCCGCTTAGTGCTTCTATGTCCCATGTCCGAGGTTCAAACTGCTGCCTACAATGTCTGCCGGTCCTTTAATCGGCCATGCCCGCATATGGTCCAACAATTTAAAGCAACTGTTTAATATTCTTCGTTCTGCTGTTGTAGCACAAGTAGGCACATATATGAGGAACAGGGGAGGGGGGCGTTGAAATGCCCGAAAATTTCACCGAACATATATATTCATACATGCAAGGAGTCCCAAGTTCCTCATTTACACTTTCCCCCTCTGTCTTTCCTTCTACTTCTTTCTTCCAATTTCTTTCTATCCTTTTCTGCCTTTTTCTTTCACACACACACTGTCTGTCTCCCCTTCTTCTTCTTCTTTTCTTTTATAACTTCTTTTCACACTCTGTCATGGTGGTTGGTAAATGGAAGCAAATGCTCATCTGCACCGGCCTTGCCGAATATCATAAAAAGCCCTAGCAAAGGCGGGCACAGAAGTTGAGACGACGACGACGAAACAGACTACAGAGAAACCAGTAGTAGTAATAGTGGCGGAGGAGCGATAGCAAAAATGGGAGACAATCAAATCAGGAACGAGATATGTGACAGATTTTTCATATGCGGAATCAACCGTAATTTGAAACACGTTTCACGAGATAGCCTCCCATCTTAATATCTTTGCATACTTTCCCTCACTGCCTGTCTTATTGACACCCAGCCAATATACTTTGATTTCAGAAGCAAAAAATCCAAGCATCTTACACACACCCCAATATAACCTCCAACTCCATGGTATACCAAATCTATTCACCACGAGTAACACACCCACATATGATCTTTCTCGCATCTATTTCCTGTCACTCTTCTTTTTCATATTTACCTTCAAACATAAGGCTATCATACAGAAAAAAAGGTACAATACCCTCAGCCACACAATCCATTTCCACCTACTATCATTTTCCAAGCAGTAGTAACAGTTCTGAAAACAGAGTCATCGACTGCCTCTCACAGCCGGTGAGGTGATATCGTTGAAGGAGAACCCATCAGCCTGCTCAGGCTACGAAATGATCAAGACCTGGCTATCAATGGAACCACCGAGTCAACTACTTGTGATTTTAGCCTAAAGTAATCACTGGAACTATTTGTTGTCTACCTCCTCAGAATGCAAACAACCATCCCACAGTTATAGTAGCATATTAGCATAATAAGGGCAATAATGTGACAAAGAATACGGCTGTCGTGTGCTGAGGAATACCATGGCAATAAATGCCGGATTATTTCCTCACAAGTAGCAAGCGGGCTCTTCGCTTGTCAGCCCCACCAACTCATCCTTCTCCTTTGTTACTCCACTTGAGTTAGCATGGATGACGACTAACATGTGTGACCATCAAAGCCAACAAGGAGAGGATGAACGGATGAGCAACAACAACTGTTCTATTACTGATACAATAGAATGCACTCGAGTCCAACAACTCATCATCTCTCAACTCCACTTACCTTCACTCTTTGGCGGTGGTGGTTTTCTTGTCGCCCAGTTGGTGCGAATGCTCCTATTGCCTAACCACTGACCATTCATGGCATTTATAGCCGCTTCCGCTTCCTGTACACACATAATGGAATTAAACACTGTCCGCATTTCACTGTCAACATCATCTCCTTTAGTCGTCAACTTATTCACCACTCACCGTCTTTTTGACAAAGGAAACAAAGCCATATCCTTTAGATTTTAATGTCTGTGGATCTCTGACAACCCGGCAGTCTCTGCAAAAATTTAAAATACACAGAAATTAAAAACAGCCAACATGACACTTGACTATCCACAGTCAGTTTTTCACTCCAGTACTCATCATGTTTCGACTCAGTTATTTCAGAAAAGATCAAGCAAGTTCCGTAATAATATTGGGCTACTGCACCAACTGTTCAGTTTACACCAGTGGGTAGAAATACCTTACGCAATAGTTATGGGAAGAAAAAAGAAAGTACCCCCTGCAACAGTCATAAAGTGAAGACTGCTTCCCCGTCGGTTCCTTATTACAGCTGTACAATAAATATACATGTATGCCTTGGTGTTGCAACTGTTTTGTATCATTAAGGAAACAACCCAGACTCAAAGAACTGCCAAAAAGACATGAGAACGGAGACATTACGCACTCTACCAAAAAAATCAAATATTGAAGGATATCCACCCAAAGAGCAGCATCGGTTCATACAAGAGATGAGAATAAAATGATAGTTTCTCAACAAAAAAAAACTCACACACATTACTACAACTTCCTTTGAATAATTTCTTTCGCACGAACCGGTAACACGATTATTTCCTACCTTCTCCATAAAGCTAGCCGTATAACAAAAGAATCCAACAGAAAAGCCAGTTTCACTTGACTGGGACAAACGAAAGAAAGAAAGAAGGATGTGGGGAAGTACGCCGACAACTACAACAAGGAGGAACGGGATGGAGAAAGCGGAGGAGGAGGAGAAAGAAAGAGTAAAGGAATCGGATTCCATCATGAACCAACATACGTACATCGAGACAATCGGGAGCGAGAGAGCTTCACGCTGACAAACCTACAGACAACAACAGGTATGGCAAATAAGAGCAACGTTAGTTGTTCCTATCAAAGGATCACTAGCACAAAAGAAATTCCCTCTGTGCAGTATCTTCTTCGAATCGTGTTGTAGCCCTACATAACAATGGAGTAATAGAGACCCCGTCTTCCGGTTCTATTACACAACCGGCTGGCTAGCTCTAGTTCTATTTAGCAGCAAGAGCAGTACTACTACCACTACCAGCTGTAACATCAGACCGAAAAAAGGCAAGAGAATCGAAATTTTTCAGTTCACCCTAATGACAGGAGACACAAATAGGAACAGCATGTCCTACAAGAACAGACCACATACATACGCACACAAACGGAGGCACCTTTGCCCTCTGTGCGGTCGACTAAATCCCTGTCCCTCCACCGAAAAACACATTATGCACCAAACCAAAGTACCATAAAAGGCTGAAATTACAATGCAGTTGGTTCTTATCAGAAGGGAGCTAGAAAGAGAAGAGGATCTATGGAAAATCAGGCTCACTACTCTTACTATTACTACTACTACTGTCATGCTAGTAGTGGGAGCATGGCCCACAGCTAGCCATTTCCGAAAACGTCTTTATAGACATCCCAGAGCCACAGTAGTAGTAGTAGTAGCAGCAGCAGCAGCACAAGCCAGTTCCATCCCCGAGAATCTGTCACATTTGTCCTCGCCGCACAACACCCTACTTTGATAAGCTGTACAAGCTTCACTTCACTCAGTCACCCAGCGGCACATAATACGTACATACTTCCAACCATCTCTTCTTCCCAATTCCTATACATACATGCACACATACACAACACATGAAGAAACCTTCTGTAGACACAGACGTAGACATTTCACAATGCCTTTGATCCATTTATAACACTTCTTCTGTTCAGCCTAGTACTGTAGTAGTAATATAAAGCAGTAGCAACAACAGACAGATAGACAGCCACCTAAAGCTATACCATTTTCCCCTCTCTCTCTCTCTACTTTCCTTGCTCTTCCCTTTCTTCGTCGTCATCGTCCTCTTCCTTTCCTCCTCCATCTCCTTCTCCTCTTTCCAACTTTTCCCCTTTTTCTTCTTCTTCTTCTTTCTCCTTCAGGTTTTACGGTAAATTGAAAGATAGGAAGAAGACGTTATACAATTTAATCTTTTAAAACTGCTCTCCAAATTTCATTTCGTTCCCTCTACACACATACATTCGTAGCTACACAAAATACACAGTCAGTCACACACACACTATAAAGCTACGGAGGAGGGACTCCGCAATATATACCAAAAAGAAAATTTCACATCCAATTTCATCCCCATTCTTTTACACTAAGTTTTCCCCTGTCTTTAATCGGCATCTCCTACTACACGAGTAGCAAGCACTATACACTACAAGCATCATTTCCAATGGCTCCCACCATCACATTGCTTACGTGATCTTGAATTCTATTAAAACACGCTTCTGTTAATTGCACTTTTAATTGAAGTTCGATTACAACAGTTTCCAACAGGACTACCCATTGGCACAAATCTTTCTCTCTCTCTCCTCTTCCTCACTCTCCCCAATAATAAAAAGCCTACTTTTCACTTCTTCCTTCCCTCCTTCTTCCTCCACCAGCAGCTATATGGAACGTGGCGTCATAACATCACCAACGGATATCATTCAGCCGCCTCCTGATGAGCTCCTTTCTCTTGTTTCCTTCCCTCACAGCTTAACCATCATCCATATACACTTGAATTCTTACACAAGAGAAAGGCAAGAGAATTCAAAACTCACGACCTGATTTCGCAATGCGTCATTTTTAACAACATACTCCTACAACATCTTCGACAACTACCACTTTCCACCTCCTTTCATTCCAAAGCAAGTAATATGCGATGGACTATAATAAAATAGCATTTACCTACTCCATAAAGGTACTCTCCTTCGAACATCCATTGGACTCATTACCAAATAATAAATGTATATTAGCTCCGACTTTTCCCGAGCACCTACCAACTATCCACAGAAATACGCATACCTCTTTCTTCTTGTTCTTTTCATCCCGCTCCTCCTCCTCTTCCTATGCATGCCGAATTTAATCCAAACAGCACATCAGTCATAGCTTCACATGCAAAGTAACATCAAACCTCCCTACTCTTCAGACGAAATGATAAATTCCTCCTAGCATTCTAATTAATTGCCACCACTCTTTTGGCGCAAATTAGACGTCAAACTGACAAGGGAAACTTCTCATAACTTGTACTTCTAATGGCCTCTTTCTCACTCACTTCCAACAAATCCAGCTACTAATCCTTTTTTCAATCATGTATATAGTTACATCTCAAACGCAGAAGACGATCAACATTGTCGGCCATCACTACTATTCACTTGTAGCCTACACACTTTTCACTCGAACAAAACCAAAATAAATGCGATACTCGCAAAAGTTTCACTCAGCTCATAGCTCATTATATTCTTATTCGCGGTCATTTTCTTCTTTGTTCGAGACAGAAATGTTTCACATTTAGTGTTTATATGTATGCATGCATAAATAAAAAGAACTAGGACGAGCAAAGCTACTGGATCCCGTCAAGTTCGTCGTTTGCCATCCACTCCATGAAACAAAATTTGATTTAAATACGTAACTTCAGACAGTCGCAATGCTGGCATGTCGTCGTCGATGTTGGCATGAAAAAGAACATGAGTGAATCTGAAGAGGAAAATAATGAAAAACAAGTACGGATAATAGTACAAGAGGATGAGGAGAAGGAAGAAGAAGAAGCGTAACAGCTTCTAAGAGAGACGAAATAATATAAAACAGCTGGTATTAACAACAGTTCAAAAAAGGAAAGAGGAGAAGGAGAATTTAGATGGATGGAGGAAGCGAGGCTAATTTCATGCGGAAATCAAGCGGAGCTAATAAAAGTAGTGCTGAACGAAAGAGAATTGCTTCTTGGCTTTATAATGGGACAAGACGCATAAACATGGATACTACTATGCTATCGTGTTCTACACAGAAGAAGAAGAAATAGTGAGAGAAAGAGAGGGTAAACGAGCAAGCGAGAGAGAGAGAGAGAGAGAGAGAGAGATCTTCGACCGAGTTAGGATGAGATTGATATATGAATTATAGATAATATCGCGTTTCATTATATGCCCTACTGCATTGCATATCAAGTTGTTGAATCTCCTGAGATTATCCTTATGTGCTCACCAGTCACCACAGGAGCAACTTGCTACTTTATTCTATTCCGTTTCTTAAAAAACACTCCGGGAATTGCATTTCCTCCAAAAAAGAACTACGAACTGCTACTAGTACTACTACTCACTCAGTTTGTACGTCCCTCGTGAAAACGCATTTCTACTTCTAGCAGCTCATGATTCCTGGACATAGCCGATTCACTCAAGAAGAAGAAGAAGACGACGAAGAAGACGAGGACGAGAGAACAGTCAAATATACACATATACAGATACAGTAGTAGCAGTAGCAACAACAACAACTTAACATATAGCCTTACACAATTCGACCCGACCAATGATACCTTTTTTTGCTCCCCATTTATTGCCTTAGAGAATTTCTTCAGTTTCTCCTTAATGGATTTCTCTTCTTTTGAACCCAACTGTCCTCGTCTATCTCTTCCTTCTCCTTTGCTCTCTCTCTCACAGACACACACACACACAACATGTGTGTCTCAGTTCTTCCTACTTCTGCTCCTCCATCAGACTAGATAACCTCATTGACAGTCTCTTTTACTCCCCAGCCATCTCCTACAACTCCGCCTTTTCCCTCCCCCTCCCTTCCTTCCTTAAAAGTCTCAATACGTCTTCTTACTCAGTGGGACTGTGCACTCCTACAATATGGAAGGAATGATTATTATTATCCTAACAACCGAAACGAGTGACACTTAAAATATCCCTCTCAACTACCTTGATACACTATTAAACCAGACGACTTCGAGTGTGCATAAATTGAGCATAACCAGCTCCATGTGCCTAATTCAAGTTCAGCTTCCACTCTATCCCTTCCTCATAACCACCACCGCCACCACTACTACCAGATAGACAGTTAACTTTCACCATGAAATCATCAGGAGCAGCTCGGAGTTGCCTCTCTATCCGTGTGTTAACATGCATTCAATACAACAGTAACTGCATGGAACCAGTAAGCGACCCTCTAGTGAGTCATTTCAACCGTCCAAAGAAACTGTTTTACTGCCACGGACGTCCGCAAACGACTTCCCAGGCACATTCGGCATGAACTCACTCCTACTTAAGCTTAAAGCACACCCATACACGCACACAAGATGGATAATGAATAAATAATAATACGGCCACATACACGAATGTAGACACAATATTACGACAAATCATAGCAGCAGCAGCATGCTCTTAGCTATTCAACTACTACACATCCCCACATCCCTCTCTGCTCATGGCTCGCTTTAATCATTATTAAGCCACTGAGCTAATTTTGATCCTTTATAACTACCTTTCTCTCTCTCTCTCTTCCTCTGTCCTATCATCTACATTCAGTACTTTCAGTTTCAGCCACACAGGATGGGAACACACTAACTTCAGAGGCACTCACACCGCCATCAACATCATTCTTGTGGCAACTAGTCCCTCGGCTTCACCACTAGTACCACCATCACCACTTCACCACCCACCCACGGCAACATTATGACATGCACGAGGCTGAATTTAATGCCACCAGTTCGCCTCGCTCCAACATTAAAACATACAAATTACGACCATCACAGCCCACAAGACACCTTCCAACTATCTCTATTATATATGTAGTTGCAATCATTCTAATAACCATTCCTCCTCCATTTCCCACTTAAAAAATTTATCAACAACTACTATTCTATAGTCAGCAAAAATAGTAGATTTTAGGCTTACAAGAATTAGTAAAATTGCAACGCTTTTTTGCGCGAATGACAGCTGTCACGTATCACATGTCAGGAGTTTACTAAAAGAACATTTGTGTACACAATAGCCGCAACAACAGCAGTGCATGATTGTAACACCGCTGAAGTAAGAAGGGTCACCATACCTTTTAACTCTTCTTGTGTAGATTAAAGACAGGGAAAGAGGGAAAGAGAGAAATAAAGAGACACAGACGACAATGAGGAGCAGGAGGAGGAGGACAGTGTATATCTCTCCATATGCAGCTACTAATGCCTTTCCGTGTCTTCCAGTTGCTATCATCTCCCACGAGAATTCCCCTTATCTTTAGAAACTAATTGGTCCTGGAAAGACTGACAAAATTATTCAAAAGGATAAGCGTAAGCTTAGAATCCAACAAAGGCCCTTTCCTCTGTGTGTTTTAACGTGCTTCCTTCCACCGCTCCTGCTCAACTCCTCTATACAGTCCAACAAGCTCCCGTGTACAACCAATTCCTATACATGAAAGGTCTCCTTGCTTGGCTATATATTCACATAGAGTCCGGATGCTATGCTCATATGGTAAAAGGAAGCGAGCAAAGCTCCTTCTACGTCTCAGGCCTCGTTCCCTCTTTTCTCTCCCTTTTTCTTAGCTTCCCTTTCTGAGGGCACATTTACTACAAAGAGCCAGCGTCTTCATCATCATCAACAAGATCTAAGAATCACATGAGGACTCCCTCAGTTCATCTCTCTTCTTTCTCTTACATTCTATCACACAGAAACATCAATCCTTTCATCGCCACTTACTAATTAAACCTAACAAGGAGAGCGCGAGGAAGATGGCAGCCGGCCTTCGCGACAACGCCGAATAAGATCGTCTCCTTGGCCAGTAAAACAGAAACCAGTGCCACTCATACCATTCGGGCAGTACTATCCACACAACCTTCTTAATGTCCATTCACCCATTCAGTTAGATACTCTATGCTACAGCCAACAGTAAGCTTACATGCAAACCACTGGTTTCCCGTGTGCAAAAGCATTACCAGATTGTCACCACCGCCACCATCATCATCTACTTTGAAACTTTCGCCTCAATGCTCTAAATACTTCCCTTCTTCGCCTTCTCCAAACTATTTATATCCGCCCCAATGAGTTCTTTTCCCTTCTTGAGCTACCCGAAATCTTCAGGCAGCAGCAGCAGATGCAGCAGCAGCCGCTACACTATATTTCAGACCACTAATAAATATACTCTGCAAGTTTCATGATTATCATCTCACCCGTCCTTCCCTACACATACTCTAACACTAAAGCTCCGTCTTCAGACTCCAAATTAGTATTTTATGTCAAAGAGCTCTTCATTAATGAATCACACTAGGAGATGCGTGTCATACTTCACTTGTTTTACATCCTCAAATAAGCCAGTTCTCTCATCCTCGTCATTTTACATTCACCTTAGCACACAGAAACTCTTATTAGCTCATCGTCTCCTTTCAAACTAATGCAGTGCAAAACTCAAGTGCAAGATGGGACACAATGTATCTTAATAGATGCCATATTTCCCTCATGTCACGCTGCTATTAGCCGGGCTGTGAACAAGACCTACCGCGATCAACTCAATATGTAGCCAATTAGAATCACTATGGATAAAAAACCCATTATTTCTGTACTGCTGCATGTTAGAGAAGCGTCTGATTTTTTTTGTATTTACAATAAAAGAAACCAATTCATCCATGTGGAAAATTCACTTCAAACGGATACACCCAAGAATCTTACGACTTGTCTTCTTCACCGCTCCCGATGCTGATAACTCGTAAATTGGTCATTTCACAGTGAAATCTGTGCCAGCATACCCCTCCACTCATTTTCAGTCACAGACGCTAAAACCAGTGTTGACTTACTGTCTGACTGACTCGGAGATACAAGTAAGCAGATGAGCCGTAAAACATCCAATTAAGATATCACCCTCGCAAATGAATGAATTGCCCCACGGATGAAGGGGCGAATGACTGACAGAATCAACGAACGGACGACTTTGAGAGTGGACCATCCCAATTTTACGACATACTGAATACAGCCAGACACATGCTCCTATCCATTCATCCATATTCCTAACTTTTCTCACTTCTAGTCTATTCAACAAAGGATTTTATGCGGCACTGAAGAACTAAAATATTTCCGCTGAATTTAATACGCCACTTTGTCCCGATCCTAAGAAAGTGTCTCACCGGGATATATTATGAAACACGGAGAAAGCTTTCTTCCATCTCTCCACTCTTTCCATCTAAATCCTAAAAGTATTCTCAATTAAGAAGGTCATGAAGGTAGGAGTAGCAAATAGCCATAGTAGCGGAACAATTCTAACAGTCCCTACGTTATCATCCCTTTGCTCACATTGCATGAAAGGCTGCATAGTAATAGACAGTAAGATCCAACTCGTGAATATTTCACAAATATCCCTTTTCATATACACAAGATGAGCTTTGGCGATCCTTCCAAAATTCATGATGAGTAATCTCCGCGGAATTCTCGACGGATTTCCAGTCCCTGTAAAATTTCCCATCCCTTTCACATGACGGGGATCATCACGTAGCCTTTCAAGTCCTGATGTAGCTATGTACCCGAGTACATCTTCTTCCACTTACTCTTCCTCTGCTCTTTCCTCTTATAACATCTAAGAGACCTCCGCGTCCCGGCTGGTCATCGCAGCCATTTACAGTCACATTGCAAATTCTGCTAATGGCTCCGCATTTTCACTATCATCACTATGACTGCCAATAAAATAAAGTAACTTCAGTGCTGGAGACAGAAAACGGGTAGAAAGTGCTAGTGAATTACTCTATCCTCCAATGACGCTAATAATGTATAGAGCTACGACCAGTAACTTCCACGCTTCTAAATTAAAAGACTATAAATCCACTGGATCCGGTGGAATTTCATCATCATCGCAGCCCGACGAAGCTAGAGCTTTTACCTCCGGAGGAACCGGAAAAATTAAAAATGTCTAGGTTCCAAAAGCCTTCTGACTGGCATGAGCCGTGGCGGTAGTAGTAACAGCAGCTATGGGAATTAACTCTTGTCACACTCAATTCCATTCAAGTCACATAAAAACATAAGCATGCAAAATACTCGACCCAATTTCATCGCAACAACATACAACAACAGTTCATATGTAGCCGAGCCATACCGTTTAACTTTCTCCCTACGACTCAACAGACATTCAAACAATTAGAACAAAATGTGCTCAGCCCAATTACGTCCTCGGGTCTCACATGCGGCCATCACATACATACACACATACATGTTCCCTCCAGCCTTTCCTTTTACAGCATTTTGAAACATAGCGCCCGTCCCCCAACGCATATACTGCACCATAATGTCGTTAAGCTACGACTATTCCCTCGGGAAGTGAAATTTTATCAAACAATATAGCCAATTCATTGAGTTTTTTCTATAGGGAAATTACGAAAGATGAATACCACCACGCCTTTTTCATAACGTCCACCAGCAGTAGCAGAAAAAACAACATAACCCAACTACTACTTTCTCCACGCTCCATAATACTCTTATACTCTCTTTAGGCCTGTCCTCACATCCGCTCAACTAAAATAACAAGGAGCATGCATGATGATGATGGGAAATAGACGTGACGGGAGTTACCAGAGCAAATGCAGCAGCAGTCAAGTTAATAAGCTAATGGGCCTGGAGAATGTCTTTGGTTGGACGACGCCCTAAACACATCCATACGACTTTTCTCTGTCTCTCTCTCCCTTTCTCCTCCTCATGGAAAGGCAATAGCCAAAGGCTTAATTAATCCAACGGAAGCTCTGTCCATCCTCGACTGATATTAATGCCTACCTTTCTTCATCACTGACGCTCCCTCATATACATACTGCATCACCACTACATCTAAAATACTATTTCTCGTCAGTCACTTCAACGAGTCAGCACTACAGTAGCTAGACACTGTGCACACTGCCAACAACCCGTCATCGCTCGTTTATTAGAATCTGCACAAATCACATGGTATATGACCGGCTCTCACATTCGTAATGCTTCCTCCAGCTTTCGCAAAGTGATTAAGCACGCCGTAATTCCATGCTGATGGGGCAGCAGGCCATGACTTATGATTCATCTGCCAACTCGCTAAATACGTAAAATCTCAAACATGACTTTCCCTTGTTTTCTGTCCCTTCTGCTATCATCCTCAACTTATCCATCCGACCATCTCAGTTCATAATGAGCAATACATCTACCATACATGCTACGCAGTAATGGCAAGACTAGCCACTACTACCCCCACCATCTCCAAGCCATCATCACTGTCAATAGCAGAAATGCGCAAATTTAAGGAGCATTTGTCGGACAGCAGCATAACAACATTCTCGTAATAATAATGTCTTCCAAGCTGTCACTATGTACACGGTTGTTTTCACCGCCTCCCTTGACAGATACATTACCCAACCAGTCTCATCTTAGCCAACTTTCTCCTCCTTTCATTTTCCACATCATGAGGCCAACGACGACATACACTGGCCATTAGTATCACCACTCAAGATGGAATGTCTTCCTTTCTTCTTCCTCATCCTCCTCTTCTTCTTCTAACTTTATACAGTAACAGGATGATCATCCCCTTGTCTCTCTCTGTGTCTTTCTCTCCCTCCTCCCCACATTCGCTAAAGGATGAGCAAAAAAACTGCTTGCGGCATAAGGGTAACTTGGACATACATGAACAACAAACTTTCACGTCTATGTGATTGTCTAAAAGTAGAGAAAACAAGGCTGCTCACACACCATACCCTCATGTAATTTCCTTGTCAGTGGACTGGAAGGAGGTAATGAAACTGGGATAGTATTAGATAACACTTTAAAAAATATATGGAGAATAGCACATACGCTACGAATACCCTTACAGCAGCATTGTTCCTCACACCGAATCCCTAATCAACTCTTTTGTACGCACACCAGCATTTTGACGAGCTTACTCGGGAGAAACAACAACAACAACAAAACAGAAAAATTAACTTTTCACAAAGAATTCTGCAGGCCTTATCTACGAAGGAATTAAACCGAAATGAGTAAAAAAACGTACTGCTACTCCCAACTTCGTCAACATGGACCTCCAGGTACATGCCTTCCTTCTTTATATATTTTTTTAAAAGAAACTAATCCTCAAAACTTTTCTGTCCTTTCTCTTTACTATTACATGCATCCTGATTCCCCACCCAAATCCAGCTTGTTCTAGCTTCAAACCAATTCTACTACTTGTCCAGACACGTGCTCCATCGTCATACAACATGAATTCCCTTTCCCATGCATAAAATTCATACCCAGTCTCGCCCATAGCCAGCCTATTTCCTCTCTTATATTAAACAAACACATTGGCATTCTTCTCCTATTTGATGTACCCACGATTACTCAAGAAAATCCACATCCGTATGAAAGAGAGAGAGAGAAGAGCAACCTCGAAATTTTACATAAAAGGAGCAGTAAGGTAATACTTGATAAATAACGCACCAAACAGTCTCTAAGATAAATATATTACAACCAAATAAGCTTCGTTGACTCAAGTTGATTCTCTCCCTCTCTGGCTCTCCTCTACGGACTCATCATAAAGAAATTAAAGGAAAATATGTGGCTCGAAAAACATTAGCGCAATGACATGAGAATCACACGCACCAATTGATGTGAGATACATACCCTACTTCTAACCAACGGCACAGGAGAAGCAATAGCACAAATACCGCGAAATTTCAAGCTTCTCTTTGAACCTTGTTATTGTTACGCCATCATCATCACCAGGATGATGGGAGATATTCATCATTTGTTATTTTAACTCCTCCTTTCCATCCTCATAATCATCATCAGTCTAAAAGGAGTCAGACGAGAGATACAGAGTGAAAGAGAGAGAAATTGTGTAAGCTTCTGCTTCCTACTTGTTCCACACATACATAAAACATCAAACGGCATTCCTTCACGATGGACACAAGACGGCGAGAGGAAGGGAGAGAGGAATACAGACAGAAAGCCAACAACAAAAACGGTTGCAATTTTACGAAACAAATTCCTCGACATACTTCTCTCCTTTTTATATACATTTCCCTTCCTTTTACGGTTCCCTCACATTAAAGCCTCGTATGTTCTCTTCATGTGTCTATGTCTTTTACACAATATCACAGAAAATACAAGGACAAATTTCCCGTGACCCTGCTACTTCGCTTTGATATGCCTTTTAGAGCCGTCCCACATATGCACCCAGCTACTATTATTCTGCTTCGTCCCAACTACTTCCTGCAGCTGATGCTACGATGAATGTGCCTCCCTTTTCTCCTCTCATATAGCATGAGCCTTTTAACAACAGAACAAATTTTTCCCCGACCTCTCACGTTGTTGTGGCAGATGGACGCGACGGCGGCTTTTATCTCACCATGATCTTACATGAATTTGCTTCTAGAGCCTCTCTCTCTCAGCGGTACAGCAGGGCGGATATCATCATACTTAGCAAGCTGGGGAACCGAAAGTTCTCCTGGTCAAATGAGCACTGCTTCCCACTTGCATACTTCCAGATAACCAGAGTCAGTCCCATTGATCACACACACAAATGGAATCCAAATGAAAGGAGATCATGAGGACGGGTAGAGGAAGAGAAGGAGGACAAAACCCGCTCTTCCTTGGATTTCTCTCCATAGGCAACAGAAGCAGCAGCAGCAGCACTACCAATAAACTACAGGGCACCACTCAAACTCACATTCCAGTCCCCTCCGTTGTACCAATATCACCAACAGTAGCCGCTCAATTTATGGGCCTTCAACAATATGCACAGTCCCTGTTGCCAGTAGCCCTTGACCATAACAAATCTGAGAGCAGCAAGAGGCCCAAGATACACACATTCCGTCCGCCAACACGTCTTCTGCTAACTTGAACTGCGGCAAAGTGTCCCATTTTACCCATGAGTATACCCGAGGCAGAAGCATTACTCTCATAGCTGGAGACAGAAAGGCAGAAGAAAGGAAGAGAGAGAAAGAAAGAAAGAAAGTAGGGGGATAGAGAGAGAGAGAGAAAGACAGGGAGACAGAAAGATCCACTCTTGTCCACCTCGCTCTTAGTTTAAAGAAGAAACAAAGCTCGTGCACTTCTCACAGCATACAAATAATACAAGAAAGGCATCATCATCATCCTCCTCTTCCTTTTCCTCTCACTTCCTCCATGAGCTCCTTTCCGCCATTACTTCTTCCTCTAACTAACTTAATGCTATGGCGAATAGAACAACAACAACGACCAGTGGCACTAGCAGAATCATATTATTTACATCCTCCTGCAATAACTGACGTCTCCATTATCTATGAGATAACTAAAATGTAGCCATCTCAACTCTTCCATGACCTCCAGATAAACAAAGAAAGCATAGCAGACCAACACAAAAGCCAGGATATCCACCGACTCATTCGCACGCCTATCCAAAAGCCTTATACCCCGCGCCCTCCTCCTTCATGCATCACTGTATATTATGCGGGCTTCTCGCTACACTACTGGTCACCCCTAGCTACATTCTAATGCCATTTCTACTACCACTGGTCAGACATGAAATATATTAATTTGGCCCACCACTACCGTTTTCGTCGTCTTTCTGCATGAGATGGGCCAACATGCCAGATTCCCTACCATTATTTCACCCTGTGGAGCTCTACTCTCAGCAAAAAATCATGAATCGATACGAATACACACGTACACAAATTCATGTACAGCACAGCATGCCCATAGAAATGTGCAGCAGTCTAGTAGTATGAGAGCAAGCTACCGTGAGGCAGAAAACCCAGATAATGGGAGCACAAAGGAGGGAAATGGCAGGAGTAAAATAAAGTTATACCCAGGAGCAGTAGAAGTAGCTACTATAGTCATGGCAGCAGTAGTAGTAGTACCAGTAGTGGCAGTTGCTATTTTCCTCTATCAAACTTCTCCACGTTATTTTAAGCATGTGAAAAAAAGTTTTACCATGACGAATATGCAAGGGGCGGAAGAAGGGATAATACGACGAAGACTGCTGCTACAACTACCACCACCACTAGCTCCTTCAGTCACTCACCCAACAAGCCAGTTGGCCTCGAGCCTCCAAGAGACTTGCACGTAGCTACATAATATAATATTCGTAGCAAAAGCCTGCTAAGGGCGACCTGCTGAAGGTAGTCACAAAACGGCCAGTTTCTCCACACGCGAAACAAAAGGCCAGTGAGATAGCTCTACAAACACACATACACATGCTTTCCCCCTCAATGCATCTAATTTCAATCCCGGCTTGCACATTTACTTTTACAGAGAAAGAGATAGACAGAGAGAGAGAGAAATAAAAAGACTCCCTCCTTCAACTCCTTTTCCTCCTCCTGTTCTTTTATACACGGCAGATACACTCAAATGCGTTACTACATACATTATCCTCTTTCCTAATTTCATATTTTATCGCATGATGAGTAAAACACTCCTGCTATAAAGTTCCTTCCACCTCCCCTTTCCATGTATATACCCGAATATAAGTAACTCACACACATGCACAATGCTATTACTATCCCTTTTGTAGTCCTTCTTTTCTTTCCCCTTTAATTCTCTGGGTTAGATTGCTTTAAAAAATCCTTACAACCCAAATCTATTACTCCTTACTTTTCAGCAAAGATTTCCCCTACTCTCATATCCGAGAGTCTACTTCTTTCACTCTTTCCCTTTCTTATTGTACTCTTTTACCTTACCCACACAATTATAATCATCGTTCCAATCATCCACCTTGCATTCTATCTGTCCAAACAGGTAACAATAATAATGCCCTAATACTTCCTTCTTCCATACACAAACAAACACACACACACGCACGAGAACATGGAAGAAACATGTAGGTCTTCTTTACGACTACACGCGCCCAGAATTGTTAGCTAAATAATAATGATACTTTATGTATCCCCAAGGTCTGGCTTAGCGAAAGAAACACGTAAATAAATAAACTCCAAACATGACATACGTTCTCGTACCAATACCTGAACTCCATCCTCTAGCGGACACTTGGGTCAAATATCATGGGGTCTGCATGAGATCCAGAGCTACTTCCTCCAGCCACCACGCAACAACTGTCTCAGCAATGAAGACGCAGGAGGTAGGAGAACGAGTTAAAACTTGATGCGAACTTGATGAAGACGAGTGGAACTTTTTAAACGGAATAAATTCCCTAGGATGACCTAAAGGGCATAATACAACAAACAACATGGGGGCAGGGGGCAAACTTGGGAGGGGCAAGAGGGAAATACATGCTAACCAACACTAACCCTTCTGCCCTCCACTCAGTCACTCCACTCGAGACAGGAACAAATTTTATAGGACATTTGAGATTTCCCAAGAAAAATAGTTTCCAAACTTAACTATTTCAAAATGCAGAACGCGGCCCCAAGAACAGGCATAGAAGTAGAAAAAAGACAATACATTCATCTCATCCACATTTCTCATAGGCATTAAGTTCTGCCAAAAAATATTTCCTTCCGCTGTTGCACATCCATGTGGGCCTTCTCTCTTTCTCTTTTCCCCTTGCTCTCAGCCACGCAGGCCATTCCATAGCTTTCGAATTACAACAAGACTGGGATACATGTTTTAACTATATACGTATGCTTGATGAATTTCAGTGCTTACGAAATTGGCCAGCGGCAATGCTGTTCCCCACAAGACTAGGCGGATACGTTCAGCAACCAAACACACTGTCTTTCCTCTCCCACCAACCTGCCTCCCCTCCCCCATAAGAGTAACAACAAGCATTCTCACATGTTAATCACATTCACATAATACATCAATGCTGCTACCGTCGTCCTCATACTCCTCCAGCAGCCCAATTCCCAGTACTAAAAACATTTACACACATACACAAACAAGTACAGGGCCAATTTTCACAGTGCAATTAATCACAAAGCAGTTATGAGAGATGCGTTCATAATTCAAAAGCACATAGGTATATAATGGCTCACAGCAGCGGGAGGAGAAAGATTTCATTCCACGTCCGCTTCCTCCTTCGTCTGCAAAACACTATCATATTCAATGCTTCATGATGACTCCTATGTGATTTACAAGGTTGAAAATACATCAGAATTTTTTTCTCCTTCTCCCTAATGATAATCATAACCATTAGGTTTACGAAAACACTCCTATACGAGAACATGAGAGCACGTCCACTTTCACAGACTTGGGATTTGAGTGCCATTTATTTGGAATGAGCAAACCAATCGATTTTAATCTTTTATTGCGACTCCCGAAACGAATGAACTTCATATGATGGCGATGATGATGATTACATCTTTCATCATACTGCTGTACAGCACATAGTCGTACGCTTGTATGTTGCCTCCATTAACAACCTACGCTTCTTACCAGTCTCCCTTATTCCTCAAATGACCAACTTATCAAGAGAGCTGTCTACAGGACGAAGATGATATCCGTTCACGCCGTATCTTACAAGCTCAAGAAATTAACTCGTCCGGATTCCCTCCCCTCCCAAACTGCAAGCGGGGAAGGAGCAGCAATTTTTAATATTTCTACTAAAAACCTCCATGTCCTTTTTGCAGCACAAGATTACTTACTAAAACTGTACAGCCACTTATCATTCCGATCCTGCCACATGAATACTCTGCTGGCGCAGAGCAACAGATCGTGCAAATGATAATAATGATGCTCATGATGTTGACGACGATGCTCGAGTGAGAATCGTTTCCACATTCACGCGGCCATTTGTCATTCACAAAGCGAGAGCAGCAGGTCAGAGGTGACAATGACTACTACTACTACAACTACTGCAATGCTGAATCGTTACTTGCTCATCGCATAAGTGTCGAAACTATTACTATTGCAGATACATGGCCCGACCGACCTCCTTCACGAGCACGTCGTCCTAGTCGTCATCGTCGTAGGAACAGGCAGGCAAATATGCTGAGGACGATTTGGGAGTGATGAGGAGCATGTAATATAGCACTTTGGATGTCAGTGTGGCAAGGGAAAATATTAGTAAGGAGCAGTCATTTCATCTCATGTCATACCAAGTATGTATATGCCATGGTAACTCAGCCTCTCTTCGGTCTGCCGTAAATTTTTTTAACGACGTACTACTACATGGTCGAGTTATAATAAACAGAGGACTTTGCCAACCAACCAACCAAGCGACGTTTCAGCCTGTAAGGTCGTCGCTGTTGTCGGGTCCTCTGATTTTTATAGCCACTACTATCAGCACCCGTAAATGCCTTGCTTGATCTTCCCTCTGATAGAGTTTTCATTACTACGGTCTATGACAACTACTTCGACCAAATATATAGCTTGACAAAGACATAAAAAAACTTGTGGGCAAAATTTTCTACTTACGAGATCTCACCAAACGGAGCAAATGCATCCCTCAAAGTCTGAGTCTCAATTTCCGGACTAAGATCGCCAACAAATATGTGGTAGTGCTCTGAAAAGAGAAGAAAAAAACATACATGAATAAAAATATTACTATCCACATTATTGCAATTCACATACAAAACGGTAACACTCAACATACACACATAACCGCTCATCCAACCACCAAATCAAGAGACACATCATTCCGTCTCACAGCCCTTTTCCTCATTTGTAGTAATAATATGGACCCTTCCCAACTATAAATGTGATAATCATCGCCGACGCGATAGCAAGTATCTGCATTAATTTCCCAAGAATATGGCAAAGCTACCTCTTCGAGTGCCGCATATTAGGATAGAAATTCTTAAGAGATTTCTACAGAGGCCGGACAGCAAAATATTCAACGTTTTATAATAAAAACTCAGAACCGCCTTCGCAGTACCATTACCGACCCATTTAACTTCTTCAAAACATAATTTACAGTCGAAATGTTCACAGGTACTTTCACTTCCTCGGATCCGCTATAGTAAGACATAAAGACATTTCGGAAACGTGCGATACACGGTATAAAGCATAAAATAATAATTTTAACAGTCATGGAGCCTCACTGTTAACCGCTCTACCACTTCTGCTAGAAGCCGTCAATTTTTCCAACAATCACCTAACCTGCAGTAGCCCCTGCAGTATAATAATAATTTAATCCCAGTCTCAAGAGTTATTTACCGACTGCAGAAACAGACAGCGTTCTACGTACTCATCCATCCTATTCAAGTATAGATGAAAAAAACATTCGACGAATCACTACATTTTCACAAATTCAACTGTAACAGGATGGGCAAGACACCTCGCTATTGTTTACGGACTTTCTATAAGATGATGATGATGCGAAGACCAGAAGGTCCCCATGAGGGAACAACCCCCCACAAGTTACCATCATCATCACATATCCAACTTTACTGCCCTCCGACTCCACTTATTTTCTTTCTCACAGACATAATGGAGCTTAGTCGCAATACTAAATGTATGTGCACGCACACAGACAACTACGGGCGGTGATGGCGAGTTGAGAATTCTACAGAGAACGGCCTAGCATTGCTGCTGCTCATACCCTTCTTGCATCCATTCTTCTGTCTCTTTATTACAAATATATCGAACAACATATACAATCCAGTCCAACACAAACTATTAGCAGGAGAGGTTGGCCTGTACTGTGAGAATAGGAATAAGCAGCAGGGAGTCCAGAAGAGGGTAGCATAACAGAGACAGAGACACAGACAGAAAGGGGGAGCTGCTACAATGCGGCCGGCATAGATGAATGCCTCAACTCTTTGGTCATTGATTAGCATTTTTGGCAAGAACCGAAAATTTTCAGCATTCATCAGACTCTCTCTGTTTCTGTCTCCTTAAAAGGGGAGGGGGATAAGCGAGACAGAGAGACAAGAGACAAAGAAGAGCGGGGAAAGTCAGAATAATATAAGGCAAGAGAGAGAAAGTGGAACGACCCAGACCTCCTTGCTTTTGCGACCAGATGCCAAGAGAGGAAGCAAATGTTGAAAACTGTTTGGCATAAGCCCCGCACACAAAACATACTCTTTTCTCTCCCATCTTGTCTTCGCCCTACATTAACTTTCTCTTTCCTCTCCCTATTGACTCCTGCGAATCAATGAAAGAAATTTTGGAACTGAGCCGACAAATAGTTTCCCCCACCCCACCATTCCGCTTACATTACGTCCATACACACATATATATAAAACGTGTACTATAACAGCCACTCTATCCTCCTCGCTAGGCTGCGGCTGCCTCCAAACGTCTACACATATGCGTACATGCATAAAGACATTGTCAGCCTCCCAAAAATAAACCCCCCCGTCTCTCTACTTCCTTTCCTATTCCATAAATCTCAACATTTTATTATTCATGATGACGACGAGGATGACTAGTTTGGAACAACTGAATCCAGTCTCAAACTTACAGCAGCAGCAGCTCCTCACCTCCTTAGTCGCCCAATCCCTTTCATCTCAGTATCTATTAATGTAGAACCCTCACCAGTTCTACAAGTCACCCCACCGTTCCGACAATGTACAATGTCCCATCCTACCCGCAATACTGACGCCAACAGCAGAGCAAAAACTTAATGAATAAGGAATCAAAACAATGATTCTGATTGCTGCCACTGTCACTACTGCTGCTGTAACCGGTTTCTAACAGGCTCCATGTGTCCTTCCCGTTACCATGTCATCCTTCCGCTTTCCTTTGGCAGGGGCTTTAACATATAATACCGTGAATTCCTCTTCCTCCCATAACAAAGGTTTCCCCCCACTACTTATACCATCAGCATCAGCAGTACCGTAGTAGCTATCCTGATGAACAGCCTACAGACCGTATGTATATATATATATATATACATTTACGGTATATATGCATACGTATACTTGGTATAACCACTGGACTGAATACATAGCCAGCGTTCTTATAAGCTCCGGAATGCAGTTTATACTCAACTATTTTGACAAGGTATTTTACTTGAATAACAAATTATTAATTCCTTTTCTTCTTTTGCAGTCAAACCCTACAAGCAAAAAGCATGTACACACGCGTAAAGTATTATATGCATACAACAACAATGAGGAAGAAGTAGAGTAGCAGGGAGTAGTAGCAGAAGCTCCTTCAAAAACAGAAGATAAATTGATGCTAACTTCAACTGATAGATGAACAATGACTTCCTACTTCACAGGCAATTAATCATGGATTTCACTCAGCTAAATAGTCATTTAAGATGTCCTCTCAGCTCCCACTGCCATCACATCACACAATATTCATTCCCCAAATTAAATCACCATCTGTCTAAAATCATGAAAAATATTACAAGCAGTCATCACAAAATTTTTCGCCCCTCTGTATCACCATAAATCAACCTGATAATATATTTCCTTCATCTGCCGATTAGAACGCGCGTCTTAGTCATTTCCTTAGCTCTAATACGGCCAACAACAATTCTTCCTTTCTCGGAATGAGTTTCACAATGGCATCGCATAGCTTGGTACCTTCACCCTCTCAGTTAGTACAACGTCTGCTGTGCCATGCATTTCTTAGCAGCATACAATAGTCATAACATAACACTCTCCACCTTGGAATACATGTATATGTATATATAATGCATTAAAAAACATGATTCTGCACGCTCAATCATCATCATTATAGGACTCACATACTTCTCATGCACCTCATGTTCCACTACATCAGCCCTTCTTTTCCCTTCTCCCCTCTGCGATACCCAACGAGATCAGAAATTATTGAGAAAAAATATTCCGTACACACGTCGTGGCCCTGTCTCAATGCAGTCGTAACGGTACTGCGTACAAAAGCCTGACTAGAATTTTCACTAGCCATCAGCACAACCGTTTACATCTCTCCATCTTACATACGGTACGCACGAACATATGAGTCTTAAATTCCTCACTATAACCTCATCTATCTCGCCACGTCGTCTAATTAGTTCCGCACAGAGCGAAGTTCAGACATCCCATCCTATCTCATGCTTACTTAGCTTCCAGACTAGCTAAACGCTTAATTTCTATTAGCGCAGGATAAATTTTCATCTAATAATAAACTCCGGTGCTTTCCCAACATCAAATGCACATATGCATGCACATAGTACAGTAACCGATACCAGAGAGCCTTTACCACATCACGTAGTTTCTTATTAAACTTGCCAGCCACCCACCTTAACTTCCCATTTCTCACACACATACATAAACAAGCTCCAACTTGTCCCTCCTCGCTATTATTACTCGTGTACACCTAAATACAGATTACCACTACACCTAAAGCCTCATCACCCCTCTAATTTACTGCCGCTAGTAATGACCACGTATGCATGATAGTAATGCTGGCCTTCGCTAAACACCAGAAACCACCACGACAATCTCCTATTTTTCAACTGAATTTCTGAATAAAGAGTGAACAAATAATTTAGCCATCTGTCAGCAAACCCAATTTTCTGACCCTTATCACTGTATGAACTCTTCAGCTTCAACTAAATTTTCGACGCTGACTTCACCTCACTTTTCTCCGCATTCAGCCATCTTCATTACGTACTATTACAGCAACTGTGTAAGGTAAATTGCGGTTTTGAGCTTTCAGATTTATTACAAAAACATTATTACAAACGAAGTTCATTTCAATGATACGCCTGAATGATGCCATAGGAAACGTTCTGTGGGTCCACGTTATAAGGTACATACACGAAGCCAACTTCAAAAAAAAGTTCCAACTTGCTATTATTCCAAGCCAAACGAGTGAAGAAAGGAGCGAGGTAAACAAAAGAGTCTAAAACGATAAGTGATTGTTCAGAGTAGAACCTGTACGTGTATACATGCATAGCTACAGGAAAAAATGAACTTTATTCTACCAACCCTATATACTACTACAGCTAGCTATTCCTTCAGCCTGCACATAATATACGCGAAAATAGTAACAGAAGTACAAGAAGGTACCATGAGGGGGAAAGGGAGTTTGATACTAAAACTACAAACTGAACCAACCAGTTTCACTACACTGCTACTGCTCCATCCAACTACCCTTCCTCTGCCTACCTCGTTGCTCATACAGTCAGCAGCCAGCCACTCGGGACCCAATTATTGATTCAACGGCAGAAGACAGGTTTCACATAAGTGTAGTACATACATGCACAAAAATCCTTATATGCCTATGTGCTTCTACTTTCTCTCTCTCTCTCTCTCTCTCCCCTCTCTCTTCTTTCCAGAAAAATGCCGCTGGATAAGTAAAGCTCCTCCATGCTACCATAGGCAATCAGCAGCAGTAAAAAGTGATCGTATTCGGAGCCCTCAAAAGTGTTCAACAGGTATCGGACCCGTACATTCTCTTCTCGATATCGATTATAAAGCCCTAATCACATTTTACACTTTACTCCCTTTCCGTCTTTGCTCACAACTCACCGTGTCTTATAATGTTCCTTACTTCCCTATACTATAGCCTGAGCTCACCTACTCCACTCTATAATTTATCGACCACTTATTTATGTTCTTAAATGTCCTCATAATAATCATTTCTTTCTCATCCCCTACCACCACCAACACACGGCAATAACATTTATCATTAGCCATCAAAGCCTGCCACTAAAAAATATGTTACGTGTTTTCCAACAAACTGTTATGCTCAACAAAAGCCCTGCAAAAGGTACGGACTGACCTGATTTATTGGTTACACCGGATGATGAAGTCGAGAATTTTGCTCCATCTAAGATGGGCTTCGGAGGAACCGCAAGGAGTGGGACATGAGGAGCAGGGGCAGCCCCAACAGCGGCCACAGTGGCCGTTGTCGGGAGCATGAGTGCGGACATGGTGGCCAACATGCCACTCGGATGCCGGAGAAGCGGCGAGGTCAAAAGACCTGCAGCTGGACCGGACGGGCAACAGCAGTTCGCTGGAAGATACACTTTGGCATGAAATGGGGGAGGACTAATAGCAGAAGGGAACAGTATATCGGATTCCGTCTTGACTGTAGATATTAAACCCAGGCAGTTCAAATGTCTTTCCAAGTGGGCACAGCCACTAGCACAAAGGCTCGTATAGACACGTGTACAAAATCTCTGTCTGTCTCCCACCAGCACACGTCACAATCTCACAACAAGGTAGAAAGAAAGACAGTTGGTGAAAAACAGCCGCAGCAAACACTTCCGTGTTTTCTTTTTCGCTTTCAAAATAGTTCAACTTCACTCCTCCCTTGCCAGTTATGTAGTCTTCCAAGGCAGTTTTGCAGTAAGAGAAATACGGATGGTTTTGCAAACTCACAAAGGGGAAATTCAGTCGAATGATTGTTCCAAACTACTGAGGATGAAGCAATATTGAAAAACTATCAAATCCATTCAATTCACTCTCTCGCATTGATTCTTCCTCAGTGGCATCTGTTCCGCTCTAACAGCTTAACGACAGAAGGGCACGAGGACAAGAGGATAACAGAGAACAAGCTCAACATACTCAATAAATTCCAAAGAGAGACATCAATTATTATAATCCTTCAAAAGGAGACCCACTTTCACCATAATTTTTTAAACTACCAATATGTGCTTTGTACTTAGGAACACCTTGTACGTGCACTGAAAATCCTATTAAACCAATCCCCCCACTCGTTACAAGTAAATTGTTTTCACAGTCATAAAAGCCTCCTTTGTCTATCTAATGGATTCACAGAGCGGAAGAAATATTCAGGCACCACTTACTCTTTCGGCGCACTCATTCAGACACACACGGACAACAACTCTTCATGTACACTAAGCGGAGAAAGCCGAAAAGAATAACACAGTGAAAGTTGGTTGTTACTCCGATTGTAACTATAACCACCGTTCCGATATATCTGTCTCTTCAGTTTAAGTTACTTCTTCACCTCCAAACTCTTCCCACTACTCTTTCTCTGGCTTTTTATTCCAGGTATCGATAATTAGTTCACGAAACCGGCAGACTCCTTCCACCAAATAAGGCTTCAACAGGTTCACAGAAAACTATGAATCCTACAGACGAAGAAGAACTCTCGCTGTTCTTAGCTAGATAGAACAATATGACCGTATTGTACTTGGTAACAACAACAAGTGGGACGCGGTTAGATGCGCGACGGAGACACTAGCAGTTGTGAGTGAGCCAAACGCCTGCAAAAACTAACTCCAACTCACCAACAACGGCTCAAACATTTTCCACAATCCCGACTCTGCTCGAACCCACCCGATCCCTCCCGACCTCCGTTCTCTCTCCTCTCTTACTTTCCCTTCGCTCTCCTCACATGGTTCAGAATAGCACATCACTACCGCCATCACCATAACTCCTGAGCTAACATATACGCTACTTCTAGTTAACATAGAACTTTCCCTGCGAGCAAACACTCATGCGACCTCCAAATCCCTCTCCGGCATACAAGAAGAGATTTGAGAGCTCTCGAACAATTTTTTCACAATTCTATTATTCATCATCCTTCCGGAGACTCCTCCATTAATTGCACCAAATTCAAAGATTCAACAACTTCCAAAGTATCCTATCCACATATCACTCCTCCTACTCCCTCTCTCACACTTTTTGTCCTGAACGTATTACTATTATTACGGAACAAATTTAACTTTGTAAAAATACATTCGTCAATCGCTTTCTGAATTCAAGGCGTCCAAATTTTACTGACAAAATACAGCGTAGTTTCTTCGGCTGATACAGGACGAAAAATTGTCCGCATGACTGCAATACAAAACTAATAGTAAACACAAAATTCTCCCCAAAATTCGAAAACATTCCGACTTTTAGCTGACATCATGCCCAGTAGTAAGTGGGAATATTTTTTTAAAATTTTACGACACTAACAGGGCGTAACATCCATGTCGCATTACTACACTTCCACACTATGCTACCTGATTCAGTCACCCAGCTTGCTTCACAGCCACTCGTTCACATGCACACAACGAAAACAAATGGCATGAGTCACCTCTTTCGCCCCCTGACAGTGTTACCAAGCAGTAGCATCAATTCAGACATACCTCTCAACTTTCACCCCATTCCGAGGAACAAAGGCAAGAGATAAAAGAGGAGTCATGCTACTACTGAGGAAAAAGAGAAGCCCTGAAGAAGAAGAAGAAGAAGAAGAACGACAGCCACGGAGAAAACCAAAGACAAGAAAAACACACAAACACACAATATATATGAGAACAAAAGAATCGAACCAACAACACTGATCACGTCTCATCCCATCACCATGTCATGACTCTGCTAGCTATTCTTCACGCACACAATACACTGTATTATACCCCCTACTCTTCTCCTTGTTACCCAGGCCCACACACATTCACTTGTTTTACTTGCAAAGTGGTGTCAAAATGTACAAGGGAAAGCGTGAATATGAAATGCCCTGCCGGTTACATGGAGCAAACAAGTCAAAATGAAATCGGTGGTTCCATCAGTGAAGCGTATTATCGTGAACCTCCTTGTCAACTTGTCCTGTGAGCAGAATAACTTGCCGAGTAGCAAGTACCAACACTATACTGTACTATTCCTACTACTATTACTAATACTGTCATTACTAACAGTACCACCACAAAATGGTCAAAGTCTACTACTATATAAACTCTAACATGTTCATGTAAGCGTGTATGTGTGTTGTAGCCCTTAGACAGAACATGGAATGCTTGCTCGGCAAAACACTGATGCCAACCGAGAGCCAATTGCAAGCCATCAACGTGACTCGAATTCTCAATTTTTAAAATTCCTTTTCCCTCACAGTCTCCTTTCACTCCCGAACCTTCAACAAGCATTACTCCCCACGACAAGAAGAGAAAGGGCAACCTATTTGCCCCCACCGATACTCCTTCTTCACTACAACTACCAAAAACAACCACTTGAGGCACTACTACTACTACTACTTCTGCGGCTATACAGAAATACTCGTTGCCTTTCTATACTTCTACTCATCCCTCTGTGGTTCGATACCGCTACGCTACCGCCATCATCATCGGCATCCCTCCTTACTTACTACTCACATATGTGCCACTGCATCAGGCTCATTCAACAACTATTGCTTACACAACAAAATCTCTAGCTAAGACAAATTAGGTTTCCGCTTTCACTATAACGACTTACTTTGATCATTTATGGTTCCTTGACTCCTACCGAAGTCAGCAGTGACAACATTAATCATCTTCCCGCCGCAAAACACATACTTTCTCTCTCTTCATGTCTGTGTAATACACACATACTAGCAGAACCAAGGCATTTCCAAAACGTCAGTCCTCATCATAGACGAAGCAGCAGGAGAAACTAGGACGTACAATCTTCTGAAGAAATTATTCTAAACAAATACTGCTGTGTTCATACAAAATCCTTTCCTCTTTCTGCATACAAGATATTCCTGCGCCATTTACCCTCATAATGTCACGCTTTGATCTAAAACGTTAAGAAAGGAGCAGTCAAAAATATGAGGAAAAAAACATTTTACCCAACACAGACTCAATCCATCATAAAAGGCGCATGAGGCTACAGCAGTTGAAAATATAGCCGTAGTTATAGCATCACCTAAAAAATTAATTCTCATGCCTCAGCACACGCATAGAAATATCAAAAGATCAAACTCAATGTCTGATCCTGACCTAAAACAGCCCTGAGATGTCGTGGCGGAAAATCAACAACAACAGCAGTAGCAGCAGCAGAGCCTGCTACCTACAACAAAGAAGAACCAATTTCCATTTGAATGACATAGTCAATGCTCCAGTCAAAAGCACCAACCAACATAACGTATAACCATAGGTAAACGAAACACAAACGGACAAGTTTATGGCAAATAGAACAGATCCAGCAGCAGCAGTAGCATAGAACAGAAGCAGAGAATAATATGACGCACAAATTTCTGTAGGAAATGACTGACAAGCCGCTGCTCCTGTTTCCATGAAACAACAACAAGAAAACATGAATGTTCTCCGCTCACTCTAATGCATATAATAATAAAAGCTCGATCCTTTCTCTCTCTCTCTCTCTCCCTCTCTATTTCTCATACAGTCTCTCTACGCCACATTTCATGTAGCAGTAACTCCAGAAGCAGGCAACCATACTTCCGTCTATCTCACCGGATTATTCCGCTCGCACGCAATCGATTTGTTTCTACCAATGCAAATTATGATGATTAATACAAGTTAATGTTCTTGAGCTCCTGCGGGACTAGGAATTAATAGCTCCGTTATCATTAATTTATCGGGACCACCGCCACCGCTCCCGCCACCACCACCACCATCATAGTGTGTACATGGACAGGATAATAGAAATACTAGTAATATGCATAAGTTTCCAGCAGCAGCATAATAGCTCCTGCCATTCTTGCTTCATCTAGCAGCAGCAGCAAGACTACTAATAATCCCTGTTCCTTCGCCTTCCTCCAATACTGTCCCCATTAAGAGCATAAAAAATTGGCCATATAAAAAACTGGAGGGAATATAGTACCAGAGATAATTGCGTAACTTCAATGCAACTTATAACATTAAACGGCCTGTACAGAACACCCAAGTACCCTCTGCTCATATAATAATAATCCATAGACAGAATATACTTTTTCACTAAAACTCTTGCAAATGAGCTTTCTCATCAAAATCTCCTGTGCATGTGAATACTCAACAACGCTCCAGAATAGCAAAAGGACGCAGAGAATGTTGCTCCTACTGCTGATCACCTTCTTCATTCTCCTCTTCTCCTGCTATACCGCATACAGCACATAAAAGATCCATCTAAGTTTTGCACGCGAGACGTACGTCTTGCCAGCTCTCTCGTCTCTCCTTCCTCCTTGTGCATCTCTTCTCGACGCAACTGCTTATTTTCGCAACAACAAAAAAACACTATATATTCACCATAATTCGCAAAGTCCACCAAAAATGATGGCGGAAATGAAAATTTATAACTTTACAAAATACATCATCATATCCGATGACACTCATCCCCTCCGTTCCTCACTCTACTTCGTGCCTGTAGTTCCTTCCTCACGAATCAGAACCCTTTCGTAATCAGCCGACAAATTTCTTACCATAATTCACACCAACAAACAAACCCGACCGAAAGCGACAAACTAGTCAGAATACTTTCACGTAAACTGACAGTCAATTCTTTGAATAATTTCCCAACCAACTATTTATAGCTTTTTCAAAGTAAAAGCCATCACGACGGAACTTGCTTGCAGCTAACTACATAGTCACAAAATATTTCTCCTCCGCCGCAACTTCTTTTTGATACACTTTTCCTGCTGAACAAGTTATTTTCCTACTTAATTTCCCTGCTTCTTACAACACTACTACTACTACTGCTACTACTACTTCTTCTTCGCTGTCAGTCTTTTCCAAAAACTTATATGCTTCTTCTTCTTGATCCCTGCATCCCACCATTCCAGTTACTCGCATGATGAAAGTACTTTTATCGCCTTCCATATCTCCTCCAAAAGAACACATGCCATCTTCATTATTATTATTATCATTCGTTACCCATCTTATACTCTACTTTATAGCCCATCACCACCACCACCACTGCCTTCATCCCCTCTTCACATTCAAGCCTCTTCCTCCCCACATCTGACTTTAAGTAATGGACCAACTCGATTATTATTTATGTCCTCCTTGCCATGCCTTCGCATCAGTAAAATGCCCAAACAGACGAGTTTCACAACGCCTTACCGAACATCTTGTTTTTATCGAGTCTATGATTTTCGTGCCCTTAGGTGAAGGCAACAAGTATTGCACCATACCAACTACCACTCTCTTAAAAATGGAACATTTGACATATCCACACTGAAAACCCCTCTGGCTGGGTAAAACACAAACAATACGACAGACGCTGCTCCTGTCACAAATATCGGTAAAGCATACAGGTTTCAGAGCTAACACTGTGATTCACCGAACACTAACTCCACGGCCCTACCGACAGTAATTATTCAGCCTATCAATCTCCGTGTCTTCCACACGAACTTTATTGGTAGCAATACTATTTCCTCAGCACTCCTTACATTCAGTCTGAAGAAAACTCTCACGTAGACCTGGGCATGGGAACCATTTTTAGCAACCCAAACCCGTTCCCGAAACCCAAACCCATTTTTTCGGCATTAAGGTACCCAGTCCCGCTCCCAAACCCGAAATCAGGAGGCCAGGTCCACCCAAACCCGAACCCAAACCCGGTGCAACC
>JAQFYD010000036.1:0-44703 GCA_034694225.1 Bourletiella hortensis | reverse complement strand
CGACCAGGTGTTTATAACATTGCTCCCACAATATCCGTCAAATGTTTGGATGACGGAACGCAGAAGAACTACGACCTTCATAGCCCTTTTATTCTAGATCAGTTGTAATGGTAAAATAGCCCCTATTTTATGTCAGTCATTATCATTATTATTATTGTTACACTTACTGCATATTTCTTCGTTAAATCTCCGCTCCTCGTCTGTCTTTGTTACAAAATTAAATCCCATAAATTTTACCACTCTTTATCATACCTCGCCATAGTAATCACTGTATGTTCATATTCCACCGTTCCAACTCCATGTGTCCTTCTCAAATCTTTCTCCCACTGTTCCTACCAGCTAATGTAAAAATCCACCTTCATTCACCTTCCATTCCCAAGTTACAGGAAACAGGAAACCAGACTTATTTTGGTATACCAACATCCATAAATCACTCTCATGTCCAGCAAATGTATCCACCTCCATCATGTTCCAACATGTTCCTTCCCACCCTACCAATTAGTTTCCATTGATTCAATTTTTTTCCTACAAAAAACCGTTTCATAACAAACCATTTCTTTCCCTTGTCCCGAGGGAAAGTAGCTTTCACCGCAGCATATAAATAGCTGCCGACCCCAGTTTTCTCGTCACTTTCATATGCTCTCGTCGCGTATATTTTACATTTCATTATTAACTATTTTATCTCCCACCTTCTTATCATTCTAAAACTCTTGGTATTCATCATCAACAGCAATTAACTCAACACTGAACGTGACAATGCAAAAGGATGCTACAATTTCGATAACGTTTTTTGTCAACCAGATAACTTATCTCCCATGTCATCATCCTGTAAAGTCGCGTTAATGCATTATACAACTGCTAATCCTTCATGAGTGTGAATAATTACTTGATGACAGTTCAGAATTATATTTATTCATTCATGATGATGATGAATCTGAAAATAAATCATATCGGCATCCAAACGATTTCTCTCAGGTTTAGCCAGCGAAGGTAGTAGTCATGGTGGACGAATACATGAATGGACATGAATGGATTGTACACAACGTGTCGAGAGTGTAGCTAAATGTTGCGATGGAAGATTTGCCGTGTTGTTGTTGTTGTGCCTTGTTGCCGTTGGGGGCAGGATTTAGGCTTGCTTCATGTTGGCAATGAGCGACGGCGGGGACGAAGGCGGAGAAGGACTCAGCGGCGGCATCAGACGGTGAATGGATGAAATGCGGGAGAAGAGTAACTAGGCCATCAAGCAGCAGCAGCCCAGCAGCCGTAAGAATCCATCTTAAAAGTTTGTTAATAAAAAAAGTCGAGCAAAAGCCGAAGGAAGGAAGGAAAGAAGGCCTGATTTTGGATATTATTCTATGGTAAAAGAGTGTGAGCTGACGGGGGACAAGGTTGCGTCTTCTCTTCTATTAGAGTCAAGCGGTCTTTGAGCATATTTTTCTGAGTGCATTACGACGTGTATATTGTAAATGGAGTGTGTATTATTTGATGACTGATAGCGACAGAGAAATTTGTAAAAGCATTTTAGAAGAAGAGTCAGTACGAGAGGAGAGTGTGTGTGGTGTGTGTATATGAAGCGACCGTGTCAGCTCGACTCGATGTGTGTGTGATGAAGAAGAAGTAGTAGTTGTGAAGTGGTCCAGAAGAAGAAGAGAGAAATTATTTGTAATAATAAGAAAGAAAAATATCCCTCTCTCAGTCCCTGTGAGAATTTGAAATTTAATAGTAATTGGAACAAGAACGCAAGCCGGTGACATTGCGTTCGGGATTAATTCAATAATTATTATAATAATAGTTCAAGAAGGAATCATCATCAAGAATTATTAGAGATCATATTATTACTACCTGTGAGAACTTCAAAATTTTGGAAAAGTTTCCACCACTTAGGCCATCGACTTGTTAGTTACTATTATAGAAGAATGCCTCTGCCGAGTCGGGCTCGTGTTTACGCCGACGTCAATTCCCATAAGCCTCGAGATTATTGGGATTACGAGTCATACGTTGTTGAATGGGGGTGAGTCAAAATGTAAAATTTTATTTTCGAAAAAAAAATATGATTTTCAAATGGGGGTGGTAGAAAGTTGAGTGGGGAGAGAATGTCATTTTTTTGGTTGCATCTGTTTTGATGATCTCGGTAGTAGTATGTGTTTGATAAGAATGATGTTGAATGGAAAGAGTTGAATAATTGTTTTTTTTCGGTGGTAGTAGTGAGACATGGATTGGATTGATGTTAAGGAAATGAAAAAGTATATGAGGATAATGGTGAGGAGGAAAGAGAATGTTGGAAAGTTAATGTGGGATTTTGTATGGACACGGGGGAAATACCTCTGCGATGGGGAAGATGTGTGTTTTTTAAGGATGAAAGTACATGGTGTCACATGAATGGCAGTGGATTTTGGGGATGGAGGAAATGGTTTTATTAATTGTGAAATATTTTTGTCATTTGCAATGTAGGCAGCAGGATGATTACCAGTTGTCCAGAAAGTTGGGACGGGGCAAGTACAGTGAAGTTTTCGAAGCTTACAATGTGGCGACGACCAATGAGAAATGTGTGGTTAAAATTTTGAAACCAGTGAAGAAGAAGAAGATCAAACGTGAAATTAAAATCCTGGAAAATCTTCGCGGAGGGACGAATATTATAACGCTGGAGGCCGTTGTAAAAGATCCAATTTCGCGAACTCCTGCCCTCATTTTTGAGTATGTGAATAATACGGACTTCAAGCAGTTGTATCAAACACTCAATGACATGGATATTCGATACTATCTGTACGAGTTACTCAAGGTAATCTTGATGGACGAAAATTATTTCTACTTGTTGTTCTTCGATGTGGCCCTAAAAAACTGTTCGACATACTTTGTAGAAGTGGTTTCTTAAGAAGTCTGCGTACCCGGTCATTGGCGCCGTGTGAAAGGGTGGTACATGCGGGCGATAAAGATTTTCTTGATTAACTTTCTTGGCAAAGTTAAAGTTGAAGTTAACGGGTGCAGCAGTGTGATTTGTGTTAGGAAAAGTTACTAACGTTTTGTTATGATTGTTGTTGTAGGCATTGGATTACTGTCACAGCATGGGAATAATGCATCGGGATGTGAAGCCGCACAATGTGATGATAGATCATGAGAACAGAAAGTTACGTCTCATCGACTGGGGTCTTGCTGAGTTCTACCATCCTGGGCAGGAATACAATGTCCGAGTCGCTTCGCGGTACTTCAAGGGGCCGGAACTTCTTGTTGACTACCAGGTGAGCTGCGAAGAAATACCTCTGTGTAAATCAGTATTTCTGAAAATCTGTCCATGGAAGTTGTCAATATATTTGGTTTTTTTTCAGATGTACGACTACTCTCTAGACATGTGGTCGTTGGGATGTATGCTCGCCAGTATGATTTTCCGAAAAGAGCCATTCTTTCATGGTCATGATAATTATGATCAACTCGTGCGCATCGCGAAGGTATGTCGTTGAAACTCGGTTAATCAAACACTGTCGGAAAATTTTTGCACTGTATGCAAATATTAGGTGGGGTTGTCTGATAAGGTGATGAAAGCAGTGCCGAATGGGTCTATTGATAGGTCTCTCAATATCCTAGAAAGATGTGCTAGTAACAGAGGACATGCATTTGCGCCTTAATTTCGTAGGTGCAACGGCGTAAATCTATCTGATATCAAAATTTGATCTAGGAAGAACTAGCTGAGGAGAACAATATTTTCTATTGGCGATCCAAATGAATAGTTCGAAACAGTGGAATGGTTTTCCGTTTGTCGTTTGCAGGCTTCTTACCTGTCTGGCTGATGAATAGGTAGCCAAAGCTTTCATCACGCAGTGCAATTATGACGTCATGTATGCTGCGTTAGAATCTGTGGCCACGAAACGATCAGCAGAAAGCATAGTAGCAATTTAGGATAAAACCTACGGCTGCCACAGGAGGAAATGTAGTCGATTAAATGAAATGAAAGTAGAATGAACATACATCAGATGATTAATGTGCTCGTTTTGTACTGGAAAATATGATGCCATTATATACGTAGGCGTCCTTGACTCCGATTTCTCTGGACTGAACGGTTTCGTTAGACCTCGCCAATAGATCGACATCTGATAGCGTGTTTTGTGACCATGTGGTTTGATGAATTTGCGAATGCTGACCTTATTCACGTCTCCTATTTTTTTACAGGTTTTAGGTACTGAGGAATTGTACGAATACTTAGACAAATATCAAATTGAACTAGATCCAAGATTTAACGACATTTTAGGAAGGTAAGGTTCAATTTTTCTAACAACTCTTGAAGCAACAAGTAGATGCCTTCTGTAACTAACCTAAAAGCTTTAAGCTCTTCATTGAAAACCCCATTAGCTTAAGCGAAATTGTTTGATAATCGGGCATTATTTTTTTCAGACATTCCCGTAAAAGGTGGGAGCGCTTTGTTCACAGTGAAAACCAGCATTTGGTTTCTCAAGAAGCCCTCGATTTCTTGGATAAACTTCTCCGGTATGATCACAAGGAGCGACTTACGGCTCGTGAAGCCATGGACCATCCCTATTTTTGTAAGTGTCCTATTCTTGTTCCTTGGGGCTCCCTATCTTAGTTGATGGTGATGTACTTAACATGAAGGGGTGACATTGTTTTGAGAGCTAAATTTGTTTTTGTCCTCATTAGATCCAATAGTAAAAGAACAAGGCGGTAGCATACAACAACCTCCCCACAATTCAAGTTTCGTGATTGGAGACCATTAAAGTATCCTCGGAACATTTCTTCTGTCAAGTGAAGTATGATCAGAAAGACCGGCGAGGAAGAACTACGGAATATATAATGGCTAAGTCTATAATAATAAAAAATAATTAAATGTAATTTCCCATTAGAGTTTACCCTAAAATGTTTGAAATGATTTTTTTAAAAAAAGCGTAAACTACATAATGGAAAATAACGGTTAATTCTAAATCACTTTTCTGTTTGCAATTATTCCCTACCACAAGTGTGAAGTGTAAAAGAGTACTTCGATAAAGCAGTTGCAAATGTCCATCCCATTGAAGATAAATAGAACTTTCGATTCGTTACCTAACCGTGTTTGTATGATTCTTCTACAGTATAATTTGATGATAATTATTGATACATTTAGTTTTGAAATCTGTACTTCTTGGCAACCACTGATTTTTGTAAAAGTGATGATGATTACTTGACAGCGCAAAGTAATAGGGGGAAGAAAATACCTGATCCATGTTAATGTTATTATGTATGACTAATTATAAAGTGTTCAGAAATAAGAGCAGTAATGTTGCATGTGTCTTTTTTTGGTGTTGCCGTTGTTTTTCCTTAACGCTTAATGTTACTCAACTTCATTTTTTGTTTTTTTGTATATAATAGGCGTTCACATTATGGAAATGATGATTGATGATACAGAAATAATTCGGATTCAAAAATTCGTATTAACAAGTATGATTTATTTCTTGCGCATAAATCCACGTGCACCCTCACAAGTGAGGAACAGGTCAGGTTATTAGGTAGGAGGCAGTTATTACCCATTTTATGATAGTCTAAGAAGAAAGCAAGTCAGGCGCAGGCGGGCCTCGGGTCCACGTCCACACACAATTATCACGAATCGAAGTCTGAGTTTGAAAGTTATTTTCAATCTGTTATCTAATGGGTGGATGCGACGGTGCGAGTCTTTGAGCGAAAAGTTTGTGATGGTGAGAATGGCGACTATAGAGTTATGGAAAGCCTTTGATAATTAAAGCTAGAAAGTTAATAATAATCAGATGATTTTGTATTATCGATGACAAAGAAAGTCTTCGGGGGTTGTGTTGCTATTTTGTCACTCGGTGAACGTTTCAGTCAAAAGCATGATGCTTTGTGAGTAATGCAGTGTCATAGCATCAACAGTCCAGCAGCCCATGGAGTTTTGATTTTAAAAAACTTGCTTTACTACTTTACGGAAGATAATTGGTTGGTTGGGTTGAGAAGAATGCATCCAACGCGTTTGAGTTAATAGCCATTAAATGCAATAATAACTCTTCTGCATTGAATAATGCCAAATGTGGATTGTACCACGATTGGCCACTCAAAAACTTATTGAATTGAGCCATCACATATTTTTTTTCTTAGTTATAGTATACAGAACACCGGGAAGAGGGTGACCTTGGTAGTTCGTTGTCAAGCTTGTAGGAAATGTCTAAATTATTATGACTATGATATTTTAATGGGAGTACTATAAAAACTTGTGCGATCATCATCACTGAAGCAAAAATGTCACGGGATGGTTACTATAAGAACAACCTGTGAGCAGTAATTGCTACAAAATAATTATATCGGTCTCTCTGCTATATTATTGCAATGCCCACCTTATATGAAATACTTCTATAGTTGTAACCAGGGCTGCTCTGATGCTCTTAAGCAACTATTCTTCTTCTGTCGTCGTTCAGGACCAACCGGTGGTGTGGTGTAGATTTAGATAATAAAATAATAATAATTATTATTAAGCATCTGTCCGATGAGAGAAAGTGAGAATGCATTATTAGATTAAATTATTATTATAATAATAATTGCCACAAGAAGAAACCGCGCTGCTACGTTCACCACAACAGTTCACATTCTTACTATATATGTTGTTATTGTTATTGTCCTGGTTATTATTGTTTACCCTAGTTTTTCGTTATTCTTACTTACTTGTGTGATGCACCTTGAATGATTTAAATGGAAATCCTCCTGGGGTGATTTTCATCCTTAGTGAGTGCGCCGAGGAGGAAGAGTTACATAGCTGTATTTAAGTGGAACTTCATCTGCTCTGCGGTGGTATTTATCTTGCCCCCGTTGATCGTATAGGAGTATACAAATTTTCATACCTTTTATCAATTATCAGTATGAATAAAAATAATTAACATTCAACCACACTAGTAGAACTACAAGAGGTAATATCATTGTGACCAATTCCTGCTGTAGTCCTTTTCAAAGGACAAGAATCCTTGTCATTGTAGCCTGAACCCTGAACATCATCATGTTTCTTCATGTTCAGGCTACTCAGTCAGAAGCTCTCAACTTCCCCGTGTTCATATGGGCTGTATGAATCTTGACGGAATTCAATGTTCTGGTTACCTCCGACGCAACAGGAGTTCTGTGATTCGCATTGGAGTTACTACAAGGAACTCTTTTACCGAGCAGCGGGCATAACCTTCTATTCTGTTGCTGCTTTTTAAGATCACTGACTCGTGATCATTGGAAAGGATTGATAGAATTTCTTGCGGATGAATGCTAACTATAGATGCGCAATGTTTCATTCAATCTTCAAAGCTACATCCTCGGGAGGCATTCAGAAATACTTAGGAATTATGGTAAACAGGGGTGGTGGAACTATAAAAAGCCAGAGTTTGTATGAATATTCAGAGAATCTCGAGCTGGTTTAGTCATAGCTACAGCTGTGGATATTAAATGTTTGCGAATGAAACGCCAAGTAGTATTAATCCGTCCGAAACCTCATCCTCTGAGGTAATAATATGAACATGAGCATATAGGAGGCCTACCGTGGGAACGTCCTGATCCAAGCTACTTAATAATCGTAGCGTCTAATCCATCGGGATGTTACATAGGCGGTATGATTAAGTATAAATGAGGATCTTGAGTAGAAATAAAACAATGCGTAATAAAAATATTGTCATTGCCTGATAAATTTATCTCATCTCCTTTTCTTCGTATAATAACCGACTGTCTTCGTCCTTCGCTGCCTCTCCTAATCACTCTCTTCAGTTCCACAGCATGCTACCATCTTGCCCCGTTTTTCACTCCAAGGATTATGTGATGTGTATATGTTATGTTGGTTATACGCATGGTCTTCTCCAATGTACTGCAGCATGTTGTGATGATGATTACTTTAGAGTGACTTTCAGTTCACTTTGGACTTGTGCACAATTGCTGCTAAACTATAAAACTTGGTTAATATTGCTCTTCTATGGTTCAGTTGTGAACTGTCTCATGACGGAAATTAGATTCTTTTAATGCAACTTTGGAATTATAGGAGATGATGGAATGCTTAAATTCCACGTGGGCATCAGATTCATTGTGTAAGTTAATCGGTGATATTATAAAATCTACGCAGGCTTGCTCCGGCATTGATTTCTACTTTCCTTTCTTCTTGTCCTTTGCCCTCACGAATTAATGTCGCTGCTCGTGTTTAGCATTCACAATTCCCCACTGGTACTGCACGACTGGTCAAAATAATTTGCCAGCTGATTCCTCGTGAGTGTGTTCTTATTCCATTATTGGGCACAACACATTTCAAAGCAAAAGCAGAGGATTTGCCCGGTAGACTATGGCATGATCGTCCCTTCCGTTGTAAGAACTGTTTTCAAGTCTCCATTCTAACTGCTCATATGGACCGCAGATCTAAATTTCTTTCACAGCCGTGTATTTCTCTCATTTCCCCCGTGAATGATGTGGACAGAATTAGCTAATGCACAAGATGGTCTATGCGCATGCAGAGGGAAAGGATATAAAGAAAGGACCGCATGTTGAACGGGAACGAATCTCTCTGTTGTATACTACGCTCCGTATGATCCTTATTTCCTTTCTGTATTATAGTAGGGATTCATAATTATGCAACACAACATGCGGGGATTCATTGCTGAGAACAATATTATTATATATTATTTGACGAATGAGAAAAAGAAGACGGCGCTCCTTGGCTCAATGCTCTATTTTCTACGGAATTAAGTGCTATTAATGGAATTATTGTCTCTCGCAGAATAATATTCAGATGCGGAGTTCTGTTGTTAGTCTGTTCTTTTTCCTGTGTGTGACCCCTGTGTGTACTGTAATGTATGTAAGTATGGATATTTGTCCTGAACGGAGACGTTCCCACGGTTTCCATGCTGAATTATCTTATCGTAATTGTATGAGCAGGTAGCGCCTCATGGATCTCTCCTCATTTCTATGGAAGTCCGTCCCTTCTTCATGTATAATGGTGCTGCTACTCATCAAAACAAGAAAATATATGGGGACCAGCACATAAACTTTTTCAGCCCTTTCACACAAACACAGAAGATGGTGATGGTGATGATGAAGAAGAAGAAGAAGAAGAAAAGATCAAATGTAAGTCCTCTAATATTATTATTTGGTCAATTTGTACTTGTTAGCCCCATAGCCAAGTGCTGTAAGGTTACTTTAAGAAAGAATCGATTACATGAATGTGTAAAGTGGCTGATTATGTATAGCACTGGAGCATGTGTAAGCTTATGAGTAGTGAGAAGAGAGTAAAAGCGGAGGATCGGAACGAACGACGGGAGAGATAGGTTGTGTTGTATTATCATTGAAGGACCAGGCCAGAATTAATGTACGGTAAGTGGCACATAGTGTTGGAGGTGGCGTGTACTTGACAGGGATATATTACTTCTCTAGCCGACCTCGTAATAACAAAAATGAAACGAAAGAGGTTATGGTGGTTCCTATGGCTCACAACCCTGGAGAGACTGATGGTCTTTCGGGGAGGAGGAGTAGGAGGGGGAAGTCAGTTAGTCCAACTAGGCAGGATATATTTTCCTGAATATGAATGGACTTGGACCCTTTTTGCCTGGAGCAAGATTTTAGAGAAAGATTCTCTAGCAGTAGAAGAATATCATCATATTACATATTACTATGCATCCTTCCATTACATTACACTACTTCTATCTACTTACTAAAGGCACGAATGCCCTGCTAGCTCATTTATGCCTACACCTACCGTCCTCATCATTATTCACTCACCCCGAAGTAAGCACCTTCTGTCTTTTCTTTCCCTTTTACATATTTTTTCTTTCCTATACATTACATAGCTATCCACATCCTCAAATTATTTCTTAGTAAGTTTATAATAATCGTGTAAAGCTGGGCCTCATAACGTCATAGTATCACTGTAGTTAGCTGGCACCACCTCTTTCTCTATTATTATATACAGAATACCTAAGGGTAGCTACAACTAGGAAAAGTTGCTGTAACATAGTTACACATATATTTTAGACACTATTAGTTAGTAAGATTTCATTGTCCTCCTGGTTACTTCTACCATTACTACAATACAGCTTGCATTACTATTGCCGGCGCAATGATAGTGAGGATTTCTGTTGGAGCCTGTAAAAGTTCCTTGTGCTACATACAAACACAGGGAGATAATCGTCATTATCATGATCACACCATGAAAAATAATACCAACTCACTCTGCTGCTACGTAATAGTGACGTGTTTCTTCCCGTTCAATAATAATGTGAGTTTCTCATGTTTTTCTACTCACTTATGCCACAAGTTGATAAGAAGAAGAAGACGGAGCAGAAGAGGGATTGTTTCAAAGAAGAAGAAAATAAATTGATTGAATATTTACGACCTCTTTTTCTTCCTTAGATATGACAGAGGGAAGACGAAGGGTTGGAATATATTGCATCTGACATATTGTTTTCTACATTTTATCATCCTTGAATGTCTGACTAAGCAATCCAGGATAACAAACTTGCTCCGTTCATCATCATGCCGCCGACTACTAACTATAAAAGACCAAGAAGACGGAGAAGAAGGAAGGGACAAGAACACATAGGAAGGAGAAGGAGCAGAGAAGAAGAAGAACTTTCACTTTCCTCCGACTTCTACCGTCTGTCTATGTGTGCATACATAATGATAATAAAATGTGCCCGTCAGAGTATCTAAAACCACTTTTCTCACTCATCCTCACTTCTTCTTCTTGTTCCTCTCATATTATCCTACCACACCAACCAGCACCCTTGCTCATGTATGTAATTATAATTTTAAATCACAAAATATTTTCCTCAGATTTTTCCCATCCACAAGAGGAACAAGAAGAAGGCCTTTTAACAGGAGAAGGAAGAACAACTTATATGGAATTCCTCATTCAGTTTTGCCCCCTTCCATAACTTTCGCTGGAAACGAAAATATTTGCCCATAGCCGACAGCACACACAAGGCACAAGATGTAATTAGAATTTCATTTTCTTTCTTTATGTAGGGATATGTGTATACATGTCATCTCCCTTTCTACGAAGGAGTACTATGTGTGAGAGTTTAAAAAATTCTTCGGTCTGTATATTACAAGTTTTACAAGGTGAACATTTTTAAATGCCCGGGGTGATCCCAGCAAGATTCCTTGAAGGTTACTCTGTAGGGTTTTATCTTTTCAATCCAATGTTCGTCATTATTATCATCATCATCATGACCATAATGTGCCGCATCATTCACTGACTGGCGAGGGATTGTTTTGAAATTACTTACGGCATTATGCCACCACAGGATCATCCACATTCGTGGACTTGGACAACACATTTTATTTCCAAACAGTCAGTGGTCAGTCATGAGCTTGAATGCTGGTAAATATTCCGTCACCTTTTTCAGGCCTTTCGGACCTATGAACTTAAGTAGGAGAAGATCCTCATGGTGGCGCACCAAACTGTATGAATCCACTCACGTCAGTGACTACTATTGCCCATTCGTTAATGTCATTTCTCGGCAAATGTGGAAGATTAATTAAAGCTTGAGAGTAATGACAGCAGCATAGCACTTCACAGAGTACAAATGTAAAGCAATTGGACGCGACGGTGAGTCGCGGCCGCATATCTATGAGAAACCTACCCGCTTATCATGTAAAACATCTCATTATCATGGTGATGACAAATGTCCCCACCCTGCGAGAATCACAGTGGACAACAAAGTAACACTTTTACAAGTCCGCAGCTGACTCCTATTTCATTACTGTCAATACGAAGAAACCTTTTGTAACAATTAGCATCACAAACCGCGGCGCCGCATTTATTCAGCATGTATGAGCAACTGTCTCCAGATTTTCAAGATTTTCATCTGTCATGAATGCTGATAATAATTATTATGATGACTAACTGGATACTCGGACGGATGGAATGGTGGTAGGAGATGAGGTGGAAATGTTGGGAAAGTCCTTGCAACTTATTCAAGGATAACGACCTGTGTGATGATGAACAATATAATTTTAAGCAAATTGATGATCCTAAATATATGTGACTATAAACTACTAACTGAAGCTCCATGGGGGATCTAATTTATGTTCATGTAGCAAGTAAATGATGATATTATCCGGCATAATTGGAATAATATGCTTACCGCTAAGGTTCCTGACCGTTCGCGTGCAAAAACTTTTGTTTATCGCTACTCGCAATTCTATATACGTATGCATGAGGGGTAGGGAGAAAGACTGTACTGTCAAAGTATATAACGACAGAGCGTCGCCATGATAAGCCTGACGCCTAAATTACACTACCTTAGTTACGCAAACACATGTTGGCTGTAGGGTATAATATTAGGTGGTTAACCATCGCACTATTTGCACCGGATCAGACTTATTTTGTCCCGACAAGAAAATCTCAAGTTTAAATAATAGCACTGCGATGGAAACATTGTCTGCTCTATTATTACGTTCAGTCAGAAGAGGAATACATTTTATGTGATATGATGATCACATGGTCGTGGAGGAAGCAATAGTATGATTATTATTGTTATTATCATGGCAAAATTGCTTCCCACAGTATTATGCCTCTGTCTAGGAGTTAGCGTATGCTATATGGGAGAACTGCTCCTGGATTAAACTGCAAGCCGAGAAGGGTTTTACAAATACAACAACAAATACATAATTTGCTTTTTGCAGCATTATAAACCGCCTGGGAATAAGGGAGGACGTGTTACTGTAGAGATTGACTATAGCTCCAAGTTTACATTAAGGGGGCTAATGTACTGAATTAGAAGTCCATATGTGCTCATCCACGCATCATGCTGATAACTAAATAAAAACTTGTTCGCATATGCCTGCAGATTCAATCCGCTGTTTTTCTTCTTGCTTATTGACGTTACTACTATTTTGCCATGGACCACCCCTTGCATGCATATGAGTAACATCATGGTTCCTCTTCCTGAATTAATTTGCAGACCTACAAATTGAATTTCTATGATAATCAAAAAGTGGGGAAGGCCTTTAGGAAAATGAAACCGTAATTTCTCACACTGAATGCAAGCTCCCGAGGTTCTATCTATATCTCCATTCTTTTCCTTCCCTCCGTTATTATACTAGCATTGGTCTCACATGTATTGGACCTGATTCTCCTTCCTTCTCCTGTGGTTTGAAATTTGTTCCGCTCTCTATTGTGAAATATGGAATTCGCAAACAAATCAGTTTGGTTTTACGCATTAATAATAATGGTAGGCTCGAGCCTTATGGGTCGGTCATTATTACATGTCATGTATGCGTAAAATCGGGACCCTTATTTTCGTCAGGCGTACGCATCCACACGTGTCTGTCGAAGAGTAATACCAGTTTTCACTTCATTTTTCTATACTTCATGATGTCTACCGTTGACACATTTCATCTTTGCTGATGATAGCAAGCAGGAACCTTGTGAGTGTGTGTACTGTGTGCAATAGACATCCGTGATGAGGTACAGCAGTGCTGAGTGAACCAAGTAAGCAAAGTTTATATGCTTTGTAGCAGCAGCTTAAGAGAATGATCAAATTTTCTGCTCCTTTCATCCAAGGTTCCATATATGAGGATAGTAGGAAAATCTTAAGGTAGCAAAAAATGTGATAAGTATGCATCTGCCTGTCATCCTTGTCAAGGGAAAAAATGATGGATAAATTTCGCCAAACACCCGCTCATCATCACATGGTGGATCCATCCCTGTAGCTAAGCTACTTGTTTTTAGGCAAAGTACATTAAAAAGGTTGGAACGAGCCACTACGATGATGATGATGATGGCATATGAATTTTTCTTTTTAGTCTGTTTTTACTCTAACATATGATGGCTTCCATCAGCAACAGTGTCACACTACTTGCTTTACTCCCAGCACTACCGTCGCTCCTGGCAGATTACATTATTTTATGCATGGCAACACCATATCGTCGTGACTCATGGGAGAAGGTAAAGGCTCCAACCAGCTCATGGGTATTAGCACAGATTGATTTCTGTGTACAAAATTTGTACTTACCATCGTAGCAGTAGTCGTCTCCTGTGGAATCGCCAATATTTATTTGGCACTCTTCCTCAAGGATTAACCTCATGATGTACTCTGGGCTGCAGAAAGTTTACCCTCCTGCTGAACATACACTTTCAGTTTTTACTCATGAGAGAGGAGCAGGAGGATGTAATAAGGCATATATATTCAATAAAGTGTGAGTTGCGTGTAAATTTTTAATAACTAGAATTAAAGTACCTCATAATTGTTATTATCATTGAGGAATAAGAATAATCTAGCGTGTCCGCTAACCTGTTACAAGTACAATTAGGAAATAATTGTGATTGAAAGTGGCAGCTTTTGCTATTTTTATGATCCCTTTAGTCCCCATTAGTTGATTACGATCATAATGTCATAAAGTATAAATCAATTGTTGTCTACACAACAAGACTCAAAAATAACGAGTTGCATTTTTGCTTACGTAATTTTTCCTCGTCGACAAAGCATGTTACATACGCCGACTATAGAAAGGATGACTCTTATTGTGCGTCACACACAGTACACTACTAGTTCCAAATGTCCCAGAGTGTTATTATTATTACTGCTATTATGATTTTTACCATCAGCTTTAAGCACCGCATTTAACCTTCGCACATAGAAGAATCCCGTGTAACATCGTGCTCATCATCGTATCATACATGGCTGGTTCCTTTCGTTACATGCATTTGGAACTTATTTAGAGGCCTGGACGGGGCCAAGTATGTACACTAGAGTGTCTCGACGATTACATTCCTGGGATGAATTGCCTCTCAGTTTTTCCTACGAATGTATGTTTTCTGTTGCTCTTTGAACTTCCAGAAGAGCGCAGAGAGGCCGGAATGAATTCTATCTAAATGTTAAGCTAAAAGTTTCTAAATTGTCGGTGCATTATAATCTCCTACTACTTGACGTTGCAGGGACATTTCCTGTGTTAGTATCTTTATCTAATTTCTTGTCCAGGAGTCTAAATAAGGCAAGACTACGTGTACGTTTATAATCACTTTTTTGGTAACGGTACTACAGGAAGTGGTCACACTAGACTGTCAATTAGGATACATTAACCAACATCTGGATGAGCTGGTTACCTGGGAATGAAGCCCAGTAAAGAAGAACTTTGTAAGTGAAACTGGAGGTGGAAATATTGGTAGCATGTGGATGTGCACACATTGTAGCTACGTATACTTACACACACACAGAGGACAAGATCTAATCAGTTATTAGCGCTCTGCCTCTTTTATCCTGTGAGTATCGACAGTAGTAATAAATATGGTATGGAGATAGGAATGAAGACGACGACGATGAAGAAGAAGAGAACCTGCCGACCTAAAGGGCCCCAAGGTCACAAATCATTAATGAGTAGTGTGGTTGAAATGTGACCAGAAGCCATATTTTACGATTTTATGACCCAATTGCATTGATTGCTGGATTTTATCTCCTCGTATTCTACTATACTAAAGCATGAGAAAAATAATGTCTCAAATAATCCGGTTCTCGTTGTTTTTCAGTTTGCTCTTTTACTACTATGCTTACTGCATATAATGCAATCGATTTCATTTGGTAGCAAATACCAAGTAAGTAAGTAAGCTTCCGATATCCAGCACATCATGATCTTCCTCTTTTATGATTCTTCTTCTTCACATTTCCGCCTCATACGTAAAGTATCCTCGAGGAGGTAAATGGAACTAACAGAGAAGGAAATCAAGCTTTGAATGTGTTGTATTAGTAATTGTGAAATAAAATACTACTGCCTGTTTCTCACTTCTACTCATTTTAGCTATTAAATAAGTCCTTTAGGCTGGCCTCATGCGTAAAACTCCGGCACTTTAGCAAGTTTGGTCTGATTTTGCAATTATTAGGCAGAAGAAGACAATTTCTGGTAAAAAATAAAGTATGAGTACTGTAAATTCGTCTGTGACTTCTAATGCCGTTGACTTTATGACTATAGTTTATTCCATATTCTGCGTAATGCATTCGAATGTGTATCCAGTTTTGTGAGTAGTTTGGTATAGTGTAAACTAAAGGATAAATGATGACTCATACGGTGTAGTCAGGGCATGTTGTGAGAGATTGCATGGTAAATGGTTGCCGTGTTTTTAACATGCGTCTTCATGTATAGGCTAAGTTTGAGCATGAGTACTGTAGGATGATTTGCATTTATTCTTTAACCTTTAGCATGTGTGTGTATGTTGAGTGTGTTAATGTGCGTGTGTGTGTGTGTAATGAGTTTCCTGTGAGATAGTTCCTTGTGTTTGCTCTCCTGTACATCAGAGCAGCCCATGTATTCCTTCATGAAATTGTTCTCTGATAGCTTCTTCTCCATGTTCTTCATTTTTTCTGGCTCTTATTAAAACCCGATCTTCTTTCATAAAAAGTCCGTATCAGTGATCAGTGAAAATAAGAAAAACAGGGCTCTCATTCCATGAGTACAAGAAGAAGTAAAAGGAAAAGAGTAAAATAAAATTGATGAAGGGATTCTGTATGCATTAACATATGTCGGCTGCTATGCTTTAGGAAACTCTTGGGAAGCTTTCAGATAACTGATGAAAGAAAACTGGATCAGGGTCCCACATTATTCACGAGTAGTTTTGTCCAAAGCTATAGCATTGACAACATCTCATACTAAAGATTGTGCAACTGCTACTACTGTAGACTGTAGCTAGCCTGTAAAATAGCTCCTTTACTGTTCCATACAGCTAACCACTAATACTGGTGCTATTGAACTACACGTCCATATGACAAAAACTCTCTCCTTGCATTCAGCTCTCACCTTCACCTTCCATATGCAGCATGTAAAATGATAATTCTCCAAGAACGACCCACATTTCAAGCTGCCGACTTTGGTAAGACTTGCAGCTCCTGAATTGTTACTTGTTTTCGGCAATCTGTAAACTGCGTTTATGTGCATATGGCTGGTTCTTTGAATGACTAGAATTCAAGGTTCTGTAGTTTCTGCTGCAGTGAGGTGCCGCTCCGTTGAAATTTAGGTGTATTTCGCAGCTTGAGGTACTAGGAAATTTAGGGGGATAGTAATGCATGCCTTTACAATAACTCGGACTACAAAAGGAATTATTTTTCCTGTTCATCTTCATATGAGAACAGCATTAATCAGAATAATTCTGTTGCATGTGCATTTTGAAGTGATGAAAGTTGGGATTCCTTGCATATACGAGAGGAAAGTACGAGGGAAGAGTAGTTCATCCCAGTAGAGGTAGCAAGTGTGTTTATAGATTTAATTTCTAAAAGATAGCTACAGTACGGGGCAAAATAAGGACCAAGGAAGCTCAAGAAGAATCCATTTGCTGTTCAAAGACCATCTTGCGAGGGATGGATGGGCAGGGATATGAATGCTGCCGCATCGCACCACAACAGATACGAACTCCATGGCACGCTGGATCTGCAATTGTATATGGCTATGTACTCATGCCAAAGACCTTAAACTTTGGAGGAAGATGTGGAAGAAAAAGGTGTTATTTCCAGTGTTTGTACTCTGGTCCCATTGAAATTCGTATTGACGAGACTCTTCAGAACCAGAGGGTCGTCTGACGTAACATGAAAGTACATATATACATGTTGAAAATCCTGACCGTCGTGTGATGATGTGTGCTATGTTACAGACAGCGAGCAGTAATTGCCATTCACAAGATCCAGGACACACAGGAGCTAAACACAGTTACTGGCTCGTAACTTATTTTCCTATAAATCCAAGCTCCGGGTTAGGGCAACATAACGGCATGGCATGAAACATAATCCATTCTTTTTCTTCATCCACCAACCTCATCCATCCATCTATCCATCGACTGGGTTGTAAACAGTTACTCTGCAAAATTTGTTTTGTGTTTTTCCAAGTACCTCAACTCCATTCTGCTGTGGGTACAAATATCTAGCTAGATAGAAGGGAAGAGGATACGAAAATTCTAGAGAGCTTTACAATAGCCCTATAGTAGAACATTGCAAAGAATGAGCCTGTAAACTAGCTTTGCTGAAAGCTGGACCGTGTGTTATTACTATTGTGCTTATAAATTCTGACGTTCTTGACTACTACACAGGCCACACCATGAAAGTTTAAATCACTCTATATGAGCTACCATTCCATATGTTTTTCTTTATATAGCTCGAGTCCATCCCACCGTGGTCGTTTGCAGGTGGTTGGTATTCTAATTTCTGGCCAATTTGGCCAAGATTGAAGAAAATGAGGACACTATAATCTTACTGCTGTCGACTTTACACCAATTTGGGATGCAACGTCAGCGTCATTCTTAAGACGGAACCAAGCATCAGGATAGCCCTTTGCCTTATCATATCCTCTTATCCAGCCTTACAGATGGTATCCGATGATGATAAATAAGAAGATTGCGGTTGCTGCTGAAAAAGGAGCATCTCTCTCTCTCTCTTCCTCCCTCTCTGGAATAGCCGTAATATGGTCTAAGCGTATGCTAAATACTCAGTATAAAGTTCTATGATTTTGTGTGCTATTAACTTATTAACTGAGGCTCAACTGACCAACGGGGTTTGACTATTAGTTTTCTCTACTCTCTTTCTCTCTCTCACTCACTCCAGCATGTTTTTTTTGCCTCTTCTATTGCTGCTGTTGCCGCAGGAGCCCCTCATCTGCATTCTGGACACGAAATAAAACAGTTGGTGATTCAAGACTTTGGTGTAGTAATCACATATTGATTTACCATCTCCGCACAACTGTAAGCATGTCATTAAGCCAGCCAGGCAAGACTTTAGATCGAACACACGGACCCAGGTCAGGCTTTCATTTTGGCTTAGCATCTGGCTTGATACGGTCCGTCAGATTAGGCATAAGCATGCACAACTGTTATACTCTAGCAGCTTCAAAGTAGATCCTTTACATAAGTTGCAATCCTTACTATAGCGGATGCGGAAATCGAAAATTCTCGTGTGTTCCACCACGCCGCAACGAGTTAATCTCTATGTATGCCTGTATTTTCCTTTCTTATGTGATCGGAAATGTGTCACGGAGTCATCGTGGTTTCCTCTCACCACTTTGCCTTCCCATGCTACTTCTATCTCTATAAATAAAGGAACTCTACCTACATGGAAGTATCGGGATGCAATGCGGCCTTCATCATGTACAGCAAGAGCAGGAGTGACAAAGCCAAAGCCTGATTTCCCAGCAAAGCTGTCTGGCTGTGGGAAGAGTATTCACTCATTGACCATGTAAGTGAACCTGGTGAAAACAGGGGAGTAAAAAATGGGATTTGAAGGGGAAAAAAGAGGATTCGACAGGTTTATATAGGAAGAAGGGTGGTGTCGTGTAGTAGTAGTAGCAAGTCCATGTGCGCACATATTATTCACTTTTCACCCCTCAATGGAACACGCATACGAACAGACAAGAATGGAGTTAATTAATACATTGGATAATTGCCTCGACATTGTCTGCATTCCCCAAGTTTGGCCATCATTTAACCATTCCTCCCCGCATTGTTGAGACCAGCTTCGTCAGTGAGTGAGCTCAAAAGGATTTTTCATTCTGTACATAAATAAAAGGAAGTAAAACAAGGAGAAACTGGCATATATGTCTTCCATACACATTGTTTGCAACATTTCACTTAAAACCACTATGTTATCCCCCTACTTTGAAATACATTAAAGTCATGGATTCCAGCCAGTCAGTGTAGGTGTATTATTGTAAGCTTTAAGGATTGATGGAAGCTTATAGCTCCTGCTGCTGTGTTCCTGCCGCAGTTAATATCAAATGTGTCCGTCATGGCTCAATGCCTTTTCCATCGCAATTGAATGGCTATTCCTGCTCCTGCTCCGGCTTCTGTATGAGCGCAGCCAGGCTGAGTGAGCATATGACTTCCAAAAGAGTTTTCTCTCTTGAAGACTATTAAACCGTGGGTGAGTCAACCATGTCTGTGAGAGACAGATTATATATAGGAAACATGGAATGTCTGCTTATGACTGCAATAATAAATGAAGTTCGAATATCATCTTCCTCTTCATCACTTTCTTGTCTCCAAGGCTACATAGCCATTTCGATTTAATCAGTCAGCAGTTGCCTGGGAAGCGTAAACCATTTCTCCTCTGGAATAAACAAGGTGCCAAAAGATCCAAGGAACTAATGCAGAATTAATTCCACCTCTTTTCCCTCGCTCCCTGTCACCTTCACCGTCACAGTTTCTTTTACTACGTCAGAATCGCTCGTACGACCAAGGGAAAAAAGGGGTAATAATTGTGTTTTACTACTGCAGAGGATCAAACGGTATAGTACTGGTTCCATTTGCACTGGCACGGAATCACCCTTTAGCCTATTGAGAAGTTTCTGTTGTACAGAACTTACAATATATTTGCTGGCATTAAGAGCGATTTAACTCGCCTGCGTGGATGTCGCGTGGACGGATGACAAACTGAAGGATTTTAGAGGTCCCTTGTTGCAGGAGTGATTATGATCACTCTTGTGTTTCCATAACTACGCCAGTGACTGTGTGAGTTCCTGGCCATGGTTCATGCTCTAAGGACCATAACAGACGCTTATAATAGTCCTAAGGGTAGCCGTATGAGACGACAAGGAATACAATGAAGCAGCAGTCGCACACAGTTCCATTCCAGTTTATATGGGCAATATGATAAAGTGCTGTTGTTGTGAACCTCATTCATGCTGTAGACAGTCAGTCCTCCTCGAGTCATACATACTACAGCGGTAGAGCTTTAGGGACAATAACAGAGAGTACACACCCAGCTCAGTGACCCAGTGTTGTAAAACCCTGCAGTAGTAGAAGTACAGTCCTCCCCTTTAAAAGTAGAGTTTCAAGGGCCAATGTCGTTGGGTTATGAGGAAACCCTTATGCATTACAGAATCGAGCTTCGTCATACCGTGGGCTCAAGTACCTTTATGCTGGAAATTCAATGACCGCATTACCCTTCACGGAATTTATTATCAGGACCCGAGCATTGAAATAACAGGCTTACGAACGAGTATTCTTCGTCCCTCAAACAGGCTACGGCAAAAGCTTTATAGCGTGTACAGAAGAGGTTGCAGGGTCATACCGTACATAGGAAGGCCTCTGTTTGCACTGGTGCAATGATCTAGAAGGAAAGCTATAGAGGTACTCCAAGGACTACGCTCAGGACGGGTCCCTTTTACTCGGCTAGTATATTGTACAGAAAAGTTTGCTTATCAACATCGGGACTACTACTTTTCCACTGCCAAATTTACAGGCCTTACGTGCGACTTGTGTGTGAGTCGTGCGCGGAGGCCAGGTGTTTCATCTGCCTGTTTGTTGTATATGATGAGAAGAAAAATGAGAAAAATTGCTATGCAGTATCCGCTCAGCTGCTGCTACACTACAACTACCGCCTCCCTCTTCTTCCACGCGTTCAAAATTCAATAGCTTAGCATTGTTAAAGCCTTTACGCTTTTAATGTTCCTTCTATGACATCCAGTGAATCAAACTTCTCTACATTATTGCTGTATATGTTAGACATTATATGACATACTCCCGTGCTAGTATTTGACCATTATAAGTTTTTTTAACCATCTCTTTCCTCCAGAGACGTGTACTAAATGCTTTCAAGTTCGAGTGAGTAAGCAGGCAATGGGCCGTTGCGAAAACGTAATAATCATAACACGAATGGACAGACTGCCACCATACTACACTTACTGACTTTCTGCTCTGCTCATCATCATGGAGTTTGTACTGCTGTAATTCATAGGAAAAAAATGATGATGCTACTAAAAGGTGGAAAATTATTACGAAATATTAATGCTGTTAACTTTAATAACCAAAATCAAATTAGTGATGCCATATAACGATAAGTTTGAGAGTCATTATACAAGGCGGGCTTAATTGCTCCGACCTTGTTGCTGATGCAGAATTAATTTAGCCAAAATTAATGCTCTTCATGTCAACAGCAACTGAGGTATAATTAACTGTACAAGAACCTTTAAAACACCGCAATGTCTTATGAACACATGTGACAAGGACAAGGAAAGCGTGGTAAAGTAGCTCCTAATTTTCGTATAATATCCCCAGTAAGCTGTCACACAGATAATCTATATGGGAACTTACTTCAGGTAATGGGATTCTTTCTATGAATTTTCGCTTTCAGACTGACAACACTCATATGACATGACTGAGGTGGTCCAGCTGTTGTTTTCACTGGGATTTTGATAAGGAGCATTACTGAGCTATGCGGCTACATACCTAAAAATATACAATGAGGTTAAGCCAGGCATATATATTTTGGCTTGCCTCAAAGGGAAGCAAGCAAACAATCGTATCTTTTTATAATTTCCACGAGGCAGGAAATACTAAGCATAAATCAGAATAATGCACTAACGTTAAGATTTGTGAGAGAACGGCTGACTGACTGATAAGAGGAGCATATAGTACAATATGACGTAAAAGGTCTTATACTGGCAGAGCGAGGAACTGATGTGCGTGAGTATGTAATGCTCACAGGCTCACTAATGTTAATGATATCTAATCAGGAGTGTTGAAAATTAAAAGATCTACCAACTGCTGCTATGGCTTCTCTATGTTATCCATCCTGCACCTCACAGTATTATTAGAGATTTAGCTTCTGGAATAATCGACTCTATCTCATATACAGAGGGGGAGGTAAAGAGAGGAAGACAACAGGAGGAGAAGGAGAAGAAGGCGAAGAAGTAATCATGCCTTCACAAAAGTTCCTCTTACCAGTTGTCAAGAATTTATTCCTTTTCTCATGTGTGGCATGTAAATAAAAGTCTTTCGCCAGGTTAAGAGTAGCTGTAGTTGCTTATACACAACGTTGCCGCAGATAGGCAACATGGCTGCTGACAAATGCGAGAAGTGAACGAAGGAGTCGTTGACAAGTGACTTGAGTTATGAGTTCCAAAGTTTACCATTGAACTCTCTACGTCTCTACATATATATTGCATCTGATCACATGTATCACACAGGGTAGTAAAGGTTTCAATTTCTAGGACTCAAATGAGTAGATTGCAGTAAACTACTACTACTACTACAGTAAGTTCAGAGACATGATGGAAAAAATTGAACAGGAGTAGCTAGTAACTAAGTTGAAACAGAAGGCTCTTTGGTCTTAAGTGGTTCTGAATTAACAAGGAATATTATGGAAGGGATTTCACTCCTTCTTTAGTTCTCTCTCTGCCTTTCTCGCTCATTCCCTGACTGTGACTGATGGCTTGGATGCTCCGAAAGCAATGAATTTAGTTACTTTATCCAATAATTTTTCTCCCGGTTAGAATATTTCCCGTACCTGTGGTATGCGGACCAGATACTTTAGCCCATTTACTTCGTCACTCTCGGCTCCCTCTCAAGAATTTTTACGGCTCAAAATAGGAAACGCTTTTCTCAAGGATAAATTGCCGGCAAAAGAGCTGTCGTTGCATTTATCTGGAAAACCTATATTTAACCTCCTTTTTACCCGTTCCATATATCTACTCATGTTCGGAGATTCCCTCTGAAGAAAGATTGCTGAACTGCAGTAGTTGTACTGGTAGGGTATCCTACAAGGTAAAGTCCTTATCATTACTAAGAACCATGCTACATGTAGTCACATATAGTAGCTACTTACACGAGATTATTGCCATACGGAAAGGAAATAAAATGGAACAGATGCAGAAAAATACTTTTGCATTTATTACTTTTCACTTGAATTCTACGGGTGTGGCAAACAACGTGAAAAGTGTAACATGTCATCAATGTTCGGGCGGAAAATTCATATGTGAGTTTCCATTGTTCCATCTAAAAATGTCTTCCATGGAGAAATACATGCGACATTTGTAGCTATAGCTTTTCGTTAGCTTCATCGGTATTGATTTCGATACTTCCACGTAGCCATAGCCATAGCTATTCCTCCTTGAATTGATTCTTTAGGTTGAAGTGGTGTATACACAGCTTATGCTTCAACGCAGAGTTATAATAATTACTCTCTTGACTTGCTCACTTGCTACAGTATCGAATATCTTCTGATCATTCGCTTTATAAAGGGCCAAACTCTTCATTATTTCTGTTATACTGTTCTTCCTAACTTTTCAGCAGCAGCAACAACAACAACATTGGTTTGCCTGTATGTCGAGCCTACCTTCCATTGTAAGGTTTATTCACAAGAAATTATTATAATTTATCCCAGTTCGCATATGGCATCCTGCACATACATTTTACAAAGCGTAACAAATTAGTTCAATCGAACCTCGGATGAAAGTTAAAAGGAAACAAGGTTCGGCAGGCACTTCTGAAGCGAAATTTCCCAAAAAAGCCCACTACGGAGAACCCTTTACCACCATCTAACCATCGTGAGGATTTGAGAATAAGAGTGGCAAGGTATATGAACGATATTATTACCTCCACAACAACAGCTTGCTCGTGGATCTGTTTTCATAATGCCTCGCCCGTCTGAGCGATAATTACTGTGAGAGATAATTGTCTGTATCTTATTATTGGGCATTTAAAACGTTTCAAAGGCATATTGCATGAGACACAATCATGTTGACTAAATGATATCAAAAGAGGCCGTGTAAACTGTACAAACGTGAGATTTAATTTTTTTAAATGAATTTGTTTACTGCCTAATGACCCCAGTTGAACTTGAGACAGATATATCAGAGGAGGAAACGGGACGAGTTGAGGATGATGATGATGACGATGCAACATTATTATTATTATGTATCTTCAGGAGGTCATAAGGGGAGGAAGAGTTATTACTAAGGAAAAGAAAATTCACTATGCTGATGATAAAATGAATGTAGCTACTTGTTCTCCATGGAGTCATCCGCAAGCAGATAACATAGCAAACATTGTAAGGTAGTGTCATACACTCGTATAAAAAAGTGCAATATTGTACAGGAGCCATCATGAATTTTCACAACTTGATTTCCCCATGGCTATGCCATTCCATCCTGGATCCAATGAGACAGAATAATTTGAATTTGCGAGAAATTTCTCTGAAAATAGAATGAGTCCGTGTATAGTACGAACCTACAGATCCAATGATGAGGAAGGGCTGGCCTATATGGAAGCATGTGAGGATGATCATTATGAAATGCGAACATATGCCTCAAATAGTAAATGAGTGAACCAGTGAAATTCAGTGTGATAATATTGTCTAATAATGATTTCCACGGGTCAAATGTCAGTGCGCCAGTGAATCTTACGCCACTAACGTATCTTATGTGCCTATAGATTAAGGCTGCGTCAGGATGCTCATGTTGGCCACGAGGACCAAGATTCCCTCACGCTCTGTAAATAATATTCTAAAAATGGTTTGTATAGCAATTTCAATGAATCGTTAATTGTGTTACCAAAAAATCAGTATTGGTGTCTGTAGGGAAGTGCATAGCTAAAGTGAGTCGACTTGCAGTCGGGTCGATCAGACGATAACATTATATAATCACATTATTAGATCCTTTGCAACGCAGTTGCTTGCAGTTAGGAACCAAAGATGTAGGTTACATGACTGTCTTTTACCATCCCTTTCTGTCATTATGACTTAACACACCCACATAGACACATGTAAACATGCAGAAAAATCCTTGGTGCTATAACTCCATATATTAATGTGTGATACTGGTGTAAAAGTGTGGGAGGCCTTCTAATAGCTTCTGATGATAATGCTGATGGGCCATCCTGTATGACGACGACGATATTGGTGATGATGATTAGCGCAAACCACTAAAATTAATAACAGTAATCATAATAATACTTGCAAAAGATTTAGGTTTATCATCGAGACTGTGTACGACATTGCAAAGAGGATAGAACTATACTCACTCAGTAAAAGTTTTCTTCGCTTCCCTTTCTGCCTGTTGAATGCTATTATATGGATGTAAAGCTGAAAATAAATCGCGATGTATAATTATGTGTCAATAATTAATGCAATGACTTTAAGATAAGACACTTTTCTCAGCTCGTCATGAGCCTTCTCAATGAGTTACTCGTCTTTAGACAGAGTATTAGGAGAGCAAGGAACATGTTTGAACTGCAATCTCAATTCCAGCTAGTAAGAGCCAGTTGATGTTAGCTTATAAATATTGCTTCCTACGGTAGCTAAGTTTCTCTTTCCATATGCCGTTTTGTCATAATTACACTTCTTGTCATATCTCCGGGAGGCAAGAAAGGACTGTGAGCCAGGAGTAGGGTTTTCTTTCTTCTTCTTCTTCTCCGTCTTCCTCCTCCTTTGCTTGCAGTCTTCTTAAAAACAGCATTGCCTCTGGTGTACGAGGATTACTTATGGTACTGATGTGGTTCCATAATAGAGGAGAGTAATTAATGAGGCCGGAACATAAGTTGCCTAAAGAGACAGACAGGCGATTCCCGGTTGAAAGAGTACACAAGAGCTTAACCCCCTGGAAACTAGAAGCTGAAGAATGAGAACAAGTAGTAGTCATCGTAAAAGAAGAGAGAGGAGCTACAGAAAAAAGTCGTTTCCATGATTAAGGTAACCGGTTTGAAAGGGTGGGAATCTGGTGACTTTATCTAAGTTCTATAGGCGATGGAGCAGATGTTTCCTTAAAGCTCGTGTCCGTCGCGTGCAGGGAATGATGAAGGAACTAAAGAGAGGGAGAGAGAGATACAGAGAGAAAGAGAGGGGTAAAAAAGAATCAACTTCTTGAGATATTCAATTTGGCAAGACAAGCATTTATTTTCTAAAGCCAACATTTTATTAATGGTTTGCATACTTCTTGGGGCTGTTGAGTAACACTTTTACAGGAGGAACTTTACTTTCGACGTCATGTTCTACAACAAGCCGGGTGGTGGGAATGATAGAAACTGGGAAACTTTTGGGCTCCTTGTTTTATATGGTAATGGTCCTTTATATGGTTTCCCTCTCCTTCCCAAAAGATATGGGGAAAATCTTGAGGATGACCATAAGATATGAGAAATTATGACACGAGATCAAAAGTATCAGCAGCAGGGCAGTGTTTTCAAGTAATTTGATGTAAATTTAATCCTATCAAGAAGCTAGTGACAATGTATGTATTTTGATGGAGCCAGCCTTCAATATTATATGCATAGATAGCAGATGAGGAAGGCTTTCGATGACGATGTATAGCTAGTAGCATCTGTCTGATCCCTGACACACCGGTTCAGAGCAATAATAAAATAAAGTGCTTATGTGTATGTGTGTCTGTCTACCATCAGCTCGTGCCCCATGCTCGTCCATCATCAGTAGCATGATCACATTGCCGCTATCAACAACCATCTTCTTCTCCAGCAGCCGGCACAAGTTGATGCCTCTGTGAGTGAAGTATAAGGGCACGAAAGGCAGCCTTATTATTATTGCCATAGCTTAGCATTCCCTCTGAATAGATTTTCATGCTATTAGAAATTCAAAAAAGTAATCTACTTTATTAATGATCATAAGTGGGAGTCGGCACAGCTCGCTCCTCACATTCCCATGTGTACATACGATTTGGAAAATACTCGGCAGGGCTCTAGCACAAGGCTAGAGGTGTACATAATATTATTATGTGTCAGCCTAATGTGTTTGTGTATGTTTTTCTTCAGTTCAGATAGCTACTAGAGGTTCCATGCACACGTACGAAAAACATGCGGACAGGTGTTACCGATGGAATGACGGAAAGGGATGAGAGAAAAAAACTAACTGAACGGAGCCAATGTTTAGCAAGATGGAAATGACCAATTCTTCTTCAATTCAGAGCACAAAACCATGGTTTGCCATGGACCACCTGTCCTTCCTATTGAACCACACACTACTGCTGGTTCTTCTCAATGAGTACTGTAATATAACAAGGAAAAACTGGAATTATTATTTGCTTGGAAATTCGCAAGCGATATAATATCTATACAAGCGTAAAGTATTCATCATCGTCATCATCATCGTTATTTTACATTTTTTTCTTTACTTTAATCATTACATTTATGAAGAAATGAACAGCTGTAACCTCAGTTCTTCTTTTCTGAGTGAGCCACTATACTACTAACTATAAGATGAATGCAATAGTCTTGTAAGCAATGGCTTCAACAACAACAGTTCTTCCTGCTGTTGCTCCTTATCTTCATAATATGCTTTGTTTTCTGGTTAATAAATGCTTTTTTGTCATATTAACAGCGGATGCTCTATACTTGGTCTTATACTATTGACCACACAAAACCTTCTACTACTTTGCTCTTTAGAGATTCTTAATTTTCATCTAGACCTCACATGTCCAGTTTTAAAGTCATGCGTATATATTTTTTTAAACAACTCTCTCACTTATTTTTTTTCCTCCCTTGGCCATAGCAGCAGCAGCTGTCAACCAATTAAGAATTTTCCCTACTCATAAATCTCAATATGAATGTGCAAGTAGTAGTTGTATTCTAACTCCGTCGCTACAACACTTATTACATCCAATGTCTCAAAAGGTCCCTCTCTCTGCCACATCATCACTAAAATAATCACATACAATGTCACCGAGGGTGAACTGTCATTTTTATATGCAACTGCGTCCCTCTCCTCTATCCTCGCAGAGTAATGTAATTTAAGCTCTTAAAATGTTTTTTTACAATCATATGAGAAACTCTTGTGAGGACATGCTGCTGCTGCTGCCACTAGTACTACTTCAATATTACTAGCTTTACCGTCACTATTACTACCACTACTACTGCCAGCTGAGAATTAAATTATCTATCCTAGAGCATACACACAGTTCATTTTTGTCAATAATAATAAAGTGGACAGAGTGTATATAACCGCCGCCACTACTGCCGCCATCACCACCATCATGTCGTATAAAGCCGTAAGTATGGCCACGGCAATATTTTTCTGCATGACTGATGATTTCTTGGCGCAGGGTAGACGCGAGAGACTTGGCCCCTCTGCGTGAATTAGAGTTGTTGCATGCATGCATGCCCACCATGAAGCAACATTAACAGCACATACCTAACTCATGGACACCCGCAACAGCTCCGTCAACAATCTCACGGTTTAATGCATAAATAATTATTGTAATGAACTTTGATATTTAGTGAACATATGAAGGTGACGAGCGCAAAAATCCCCAGAAAAAAGAGACTAGCAGCATAGTAGCAGTTGCCATACGACGATTCCATTAGCTGCTACTTGTGACTGTAACTACTAGTACAAAGAAGGGTTCATTCGTAAACCGATGATGATATAAAAACAAGTACAACTTAAACCACAATAGGTGACCTTTGTTAAAGCATACATGTGGGAGTATTAGACAAGTGGTGCAAGTATTTTTACAGTGGACAACAAGAGCAATATCAGCTCTCAAAGCTATACAGCATACTAGAGCATTCAAATTCAGATCACTAACCATAAAACTTAAGGCAAATTCTCAGTCACTCAGTCAAGGGAGGAAAAGCTTAAATGGAGTGTTGCATTTATTGGGAATACGGCGCCTACCAGAGTAAATACCTTATCTCTTATGCTAGTGTGTAGCTACTGGCCGCTCTAAACTTAATGATAATACATGCACAAACAATAGTAATTGTAAGTAGAGGAGGACTCCCAAAGCAAAGGCATATGTTTCCGGTGTAATCGTCTGCATTATCAACATTGATGAGCTCACCATCAGACCAACTTATTACACTTTTAACCAGGAGCAGCCAGTGGAGCTACCCTGTCCTTAACAACTCATAACGCTTACACATAAGCAATTCACAGCAGTATAGGCAAACTGTAAAAATTATGACGAAGGCTTAGCCTTCCGTACGTACGCCGTCACGTAGAATCACTACTTTTCAGGAGCGCAAGTTTACAGCTCTACCATATTGTGATTATCGAGCCCAAGTGGGAGCTATAATCAGTAACATCATTTTCCTTTAATTTCTACAATAATTATCATTCCCTGCGTCTATGGCAACGTTATGCTGAGCTAAATGTCGTAGTTGTCATTTACACGCCGAGTTCCCTACAACATGACCAGCCAGCTAAGGGCAAGAACAATGACAACCCCTTCCCTGTACCATGCCACGACATGAGGGGGCACTTCGATCATTCTACGTCGTAAGGCATCATTTCCGCCACATAAAGTCTTTCATTTTTCCTTAACATTGTTCATCCTTCGTGACTCAAGCGTATAATACTTATTACGTCTGACTCGAGGTTTAAAGGAAACTATCACATTAAAAAGACTTTTCGATAAGACAAGAGGAGATCCAACAGCACCGCGTAATAGTTCTATGCTTTATTATTGTGAATAAAATGACCCTTGAACGCAATAGCTTACTGCGTTAGTGTGTCCACTGTCCACCTTAATTTACGTCCTCACTCTTCTGGGCCTTTGATTCCCCTGCTGCCGAATCGTAGCTGATCTGAACGTCATTTTTTAAAGATACATAATAATTGAGGACTTCAAGCCTGATGAGTACCATTGTTTGCTTTTTATATCATGCCATTTATTTTTGATGCAATCATTACGTCAACTCTCCTAACTCAAGCTTGAAACTTTGGTGGGATTTTTTATGTACAGTAATTAGCGATGATATAACGACATCAAATATTAGTAGCAGCAAAGGCCAGGTAAGCAGATTACCTGTTCATTTGTGTGCGTACATAATTACGGGTTGAAATAAGGGAGTTGGTAGGGGAATTATTATTATAGTTGTGATTCAAACTGGGAAGGAAGGATCATTAGAGTGCATGGCCATGGTCATTTGTAATGTTCTGGATGGAAAGCCGGATAGTTTATAGCATGAAAAGACGTGGACCTCGTTTCACTTGATATTTTTCAAGGGAAGTTATACAAGTGAGTTTGAGAAGAGGCAAGTTTTCCGCTCATTTAAGGTCTCAATAGCTGTAAGTAGTAGTGTTGATTCTTAAGTGAGAGACCTAATTCCCTTGGGGAAAGTCTGTAGATTTAGAGAAGTTTTTCAAAAAGTTTTTCAAGAGGATGGATGAATATAAGAAGACACGGAGGCTGGTTGGAAGCTTAGCTGGAGGCTCGGATGTAGTTTAGATTACGAAAAGGAAAGAAGATGAAGCAAGTAGCCTGGCAGACATGGAACAGGACTCAGTTTATATACTATTTCGTCTTCTTCTTCTTACTACTACTCCTGTCCATTTCCTTTGAAATTTTCTTCAAGGTCTTCTAAAAGGCAGGCTAAAATATCTTCTCTCCTACTCTTGGAATCATCAACTCACACAGAGGGGGGAGAGCTCCGCAGTGTTCCGCTACATAACATGCCCAAACTATTTAATACCTGGACATGGACTCGTTGAAATTCCTCCTTCGTTATGTTCTTGTAACAACTCTCCATGCAATAATATAGGAAAAAGTTGTACGGAGAGCAGTATGTACAGAAAGCAAATATGCTTTGACAGCCTCATCATACCAGGAATGAACGGTGATATTAAATGCATTGATACTGATAGTGAAATGCTTCATACGATAACAACTTATCGACTCGTAACGAACTTTAAGGCTTTTATCAATACCACAACCACCACCTTCTCCTCCTTCATATGTCTACTGGAGCAAATGTATACAGCTTTAACTACGTAATAACATTGCTTGTATAGCAAAGCAGTTCCTGCCAGCAGGCTTTGAGAAACTCAACGATCTGAGCAAACACTGAATGTAGAATATTCACATTTTATTTAAAGGAGTTGTAATTTAAAGATACCACGGACGGTGGAACTTATTGCATGTGTCTGAGTTTAAACAGTCTGCCTATATGTACAACTCAAACTTCCTACTCCTCTACAGATTCCCCTATTTACATGAATGGATTTTTCTCTTTTGAAGTGCAAAAATAAATTTAGTCGGCGAAAAATTTCATAAGTTCAGGAGCAGCAGCATTGCTGCCGTGTAATATGCGGCTGTAGAAGGAAGCAGATTCCTCTTGCTGCATAAGGTGTATATAGCTACAGCTACAGAGAAATTTTCCCCAGCAGACCAAGGTGGTATGACTGAAGTTACATTATTTTTTTTAATCTTCTTTATTGCACGCAGTGCTAGATATAACACGTTCAGTTTCCCCTCCAGACTCGTCACTCGTAGAACATATGAATCCAATATATACAAGAGCAGAACTAAAAACAGGGGAGATTGGCTGTTTTATCTGTATCAAAAATGCGGCTTGATCGTCTCTCACTCGCTCATGCATGTGTCTAATACCCCACGAAGAGCTCGGGTTCTTCCAGCAAATACTACTATCCTACGCCTGTGTACTGTGTAAACCCATACGTTCATACAGACACAGGACGTGGTTGCATGCTAAGGAAGAGAAAGGTCATGCCGCACCTTTTCCACGGGCACTCAGGGAGAAATACGTCATATCCTTCCTGGTCCTGAACTAGTTTCAAGAAGTGCCCCCACGGAATGGAATCATGTGAGCATATATACAGTACTCCAACTATGGCAATGTATGAACGGAAGACAGATTCAGGGCTCACTTATTAATTTTGTCCTGCCTGATCACTAGTGCGTGTAAGGCTTGTGTACATGCCACAGCTCGTTTTTCTTTTCCGGTCGGTCCTTGACAGTCCAGACGGTAATCTTGTGTTACCACTATTATTGCCACCAGCAGCAGCAGCAGCACTACTTCCATTGCTACTGCATATGGGTGCAGTCTGCTAGTTGGACGATTGTGTGGGACTCAGAGAAAGAAAAAGGGAGAAAAAAGAGCAATCGACATTAGCATACCAGAGTAATGCCAGCTATATATGTATGTCCAAGTCATTTCCCACGTCGCCGTAACAGCAGGCAAGCTCAAGCTGCACTGTCATTCGTATCATCATGTAATCCGCAGCTCCTTTTCCCACTACCAAATAAATCATCATAAAATCAAGCATTTGCAACAACACCACACAACAGGAGCAGCATGTGTGTGTGTGTAATGCAGAGCTCAAGCTTGCCTCTGAAATGCTTGTGTCTGAGTGAGTGCATTATGTGATATTGCAGAGTCATCAATGTGAAGTTTTCTATCATCTTGATCTGGCCTGCTGGAACTAGCATAGAAGAGAGACTCATCATTCCTACAATATTATAGAGAACCTTAATGAAATTATATTTCTGGCAATAACGTCAGAGACAATTCAATTTATCCCTGAATCTCCTCATATCCGCCTAGTAGATATGCTTATTGATGGAGAAAAACTCAATTTATTCCGCTAACGGCGTAGCGGAGGCAGCACGCTTGAGCGCTGTTTTTCATTGTAAGCAATAAGGGAAGGCTGTTCCAAGTTCCAGCAGCAGCAGCTATTACGAGTGCGTGAAGAAATCTTACGTGCTTGGTTATTTGGCTGTATGAGACATAGACACATAGCTGCATATGCTGGGCGAGTCGGAAGGTGTTTTGGAGAATCCAGTCTGGAATGAATGGAATTAAAAAGAGCTACATAAGAAGTGGTCCTCGTATCCGTTCTTGGTTACACCTGGATGTCCGAAAAACTGGTCAGTCACGATATCAGTGATTCACCTAGCGCTCATTACTAAATCAATCTCCGCTCACAGAGCAGCCCATTCATTGAGTAAGAGCTATCTCTCTCTCTATATGTAGTATAGGCAATCACCACTACTACCAGAACCTTTCGACTGGAAACTTATTTGAGGTTCATCACTAGCATCCGAGGAGCTACGAATACCATCAGAGCTAGCTCCTTTTCCTATTATGTACAACATTCAACTTTTCTTCTTGGCTTAGTATATGAAACACCCCTGCCTGCCATTCATGGATCATGATAAACTAAACAGAAACAAAGTTAAGAAGCTAATCCGACCGATATAAGGTATTATTTAGCCTTTGATCGAACAACTAATGGCTAGGCTTGTTGTATTAAATGGAAGAGATTCTCAGTTGGAGCCTTCTTGTGAGACAAGATAAGGTCACCGAGTAAGGCATCCTCATTACAATGCATACTGAAAACGATGGAAATGTTTAATTGCTTCCATCAGTCGCCCAACCTTCCTTCCTTTTTCACTATGCGTTATTTTTTACAGCAAACTACAATCACGCCAACAACAGAATCCAAAAATATAATCTCTACCGCCTGCCTGGTCATCAGGTCACGCTGGGATGTCAAACTTTCTGGTAATCTTGCTCAGCATGCATTACACTCATGATGATAAGTGGCAGCTACGCCACCAGCACCAGCTTGTCCACATCGTATTCAAATCAGTTTGAAAGATAATTGCAATTAACAACAGATAACTGCCCTCATATAGATGCGCTTCCTTTCGTTTGTGGACGTGGTACAGCAACTTACTACAGCAACAATACATTACCTTACAGAGTATATAGTCACCGATATGCTCTGTAACCCAGACGCAAGTTAGTGTAGTTCGTATAGCATTATGAGTCATACTGTAATTCCTTTAAAATTTTGCAACTTTATAAAGAAAATATGCGACGAGTGTGCATAATATGGTCATTTGACTTTCAATTAAACGATTGCTAATACTACAGATATTCACGTCCGACCATTCTCAAGATCATAAAGTTCAAGTGTACGTCAGTTAGCACAAATAATTCGTAGTTTCAGCCATCACTTGGTCAGATAAAATCTGCACTTAATGATGCACCTATCGATTTTGGCGGAAGCATGATAATCAACCTAAACCTCTAGAACATGACGGGATGTTAAGTAGGTACAAAACTAATTTGCAAAAATCAGCAGGCTGAGGGAAGAAATTAATTGCTATCAAACCTGCCATCCAACTTGAAGAAGAGATGAGCAGGATTTTATGCATTACAAACGTGAGAATCTGCTTGTTCAGGAGCTCAAGAAGAGGCGAGAAGTCGTAGGAACAGCAGTAGCAGTCAAGTGACTGCCACAAAAAAACTTCTAGAATGCACACAAATCAGGTGGAGTGGATAACCTACAAAAGAAGAAGTAGTAGTCGGAGTGATGATGCAAAAAAACTTTTGTTTCAAATGCATCATAATGTCGGGTCCCTTCCAGGAATACAGAAAAAGTTGCCTTCCGTTGCGGATAACAGGGTGACAGCTCTTGCATACAGAATAGTAATGCGCAGTTTAGTTGCATGTAGGACTAATTCATGCCTAAATTAGCCACAAATCGCTACTACTTAACTTCTACAATACTAATGAAGGAAAAAGGTGACATAAGTAAAATAACACCTCTGTCGGCTATCAGTATACTACTACCTTTAAGTCCCATTAAGTTTCACAAGCACGTGTGTGTCATCCCTATCAGGAACTGTCTATATCAGACAGGAAGAGACAGAAATGGTGAATAAAACAAGAGCTTTTCCATACTTTTTGCAAATTAGTATTTGACTATGGTGGCGTATGGGACGCATTTCGGCCTTCACAATTTAGGTTACTCTGATAAAGATTGAACCAGCAGCAGTAGTGCAGTAGTAGTCAATCTGCTCCACTTATGCTTCTTGTCATCTTTAATTCTTAGACCCATTTCTTCAACTAGGGCGAGTCCAACTCCCTTGCGTACCATATATATGCAGATATTTAAAGAGAAATACCTCCGAACTTGAAGTCTATACCAGTACAACTCGCACTCCATGATGACTTGCTGCCTCCCTTGTTGTTGTTGATTACATTGAAATTAGGCATTGGAGAGCTTTAAAATAGTTTAGTTGATAGCCATCTCCGGATACTCAACTTTTTATAGCTCACTGATGTATCTCTTCCTGTCCTCAATCTTGCGTCCCTCAGCATGTCCCCAGCACCGTTGCGTTGTTGCAGTCTAAAAAAATACAGTATGAAAGTATTATAAACGTATAACCGACTCTAGAAGAGTTACTACACTATACTACTGGAATTAATGAAATTTTCCAAAAGCAACTTTGATAAAATATGCCTTGAAGAAAATCTCATCATGATGAGATTTCTCCCGTGGATCAAAGTATATACTAACGGAGGCAAACTTTATTGTTTATTGTATGGACCACCAAGCCACAAGTATCACGGGATGGATATCCTGGAATATATAAGAACCACAAACCGCACAATTATTATCTTCTTCTTCTCCTGCTCCATTCCAACAATAACAAACGGATGGAATTGCAGAGAATAATAAGACTATATAATTTAATTTTCGCAGAAGCATCAGCAACAGCATGCCTTCACATCCATCCATTTACTCAACTCAACTGACTCTTTGGGTGGTCATTAATCAATATCAACAGCAACTAAAATAATGATGACGGGACGGGAGACTGGAAATACACTCAAAAGTTAACCAACTTAACTTACGTCTCCTGCATACAAACTCCTTCCTCAGCTGCCCCCTTCTTCATAATTCAGTAATGCAATGCTACCAATAATATTTTTATGCTGTCGAAAAAACCAAATTACACATTTCCACATCAAAATCAGAAATTTTGAATTCCACTTCTACTTTGCTAACCAATTTCAATTCTCGTGATGTTTGAACTTGACGGGGTTCCGACGGATCGGCACATGTGCCCGATTGGTTCTTTGTCCTTGCATAACCACGTGTACTGAATACCACAAGTTGCCATTAGATGTATTCTCAAGTATATTAATATTATTATCGTACAAAGAACATACATTGTTCGTTACATTGTTGATGAGGAGGCCATCGTGGTAAAATTGACCGTCAGTCAGTAAGACTCAGTGTGGTAATGGTGTCTGAAGTACAAACAACACTCCAAAACTCGTGTCTAGAATTGCTTCCAGCCGAAACTGAGTCTCCATGACAGCGGTCGGGTGTTCTTTAACAGTCCGGTTAGTTCCCTTGAGGAATTAGGTCATATTATCGGTAAATAATTTGATTTGAATATGCATTCAATTATTTTATGCAAATATGCAGGTATTGAGGAACTTCCGTTACTTTTGGCCAAGGAACATCAATCGTGTGGCGTGGTGTTTGTTTGCATTACACAACGTCCATCATTATATATCGATGTACTTATAATTGTAACGACTACAGAGGTAACAGGTAACACCACCGGCTCTGAAGAATTGTTAAAGTTCCGTCCAGGTGAAGAAACTGTGTTTTGTTTTACAGACAGCCGGACTGGACGACGACGACGACGACTACGTTGTTGGAAGGAATCTATGAAATAGTTGTTAACTTGAGAGACTGATTTGTATACAAGGAATCTTAGGCATGGCATGTCATTTGAGTATGTGGAACGGAGTTAGCTAGAAAGTAAACTATAGAAGAGGACTTGCAGGTTAGTTTGTCATCGTCTATCTATCTATCTTTGGTATTATTATGTATATTATGTGAAATTTGAATTGAAATGCATGTGGAGCTGCTGCAGAAGAGAAGCACTACTGATATGGAAATTGTCTCCTGAATTTGGTGACTAACTATGCTATGTATGTTGATTCTTGTATTTCGTTTTGGTTTATTTTAGATTCGTCTTGTGGAGAGCCAGAAATGTGTGCAAGTTTCAGAAGATATAAGAAGGGGTAAGTAATGTTTGTGTAGTATGTGTAATATAATGATTCTTGTTGTTTGTATTGTTAAAGGTGGAGCGAACGGGGAGATGACGATGATGAACATGATGATGAGAATGATTTCCTTTCGATGTTCCTGCCTGAGCTATGTAGCTAGCTAAGCTAGTCATCTTAGAATCTAGGAATAAAATGTTTGAAGCTGGAATAGTTAGTTAGATTGATGCACTGTTTAGTTCTAGTGTCACATTTGGAGAGGTATATACATAAATTTATATGAAGCTGCTGCAGATGTTAAATTTTGCTGTTGTAGTTGGGGAGGCTGATAGCTTTAGCGGCAGCACATGTCTTTTCTGTAGCTATAGGAGCAGTTTTGTAGCAACTAAAAGCAAGCAAGCAAGCGATAGTTCAATGCATTTTGGCCATGAGGGTCGTCGTCATAGTTGTAAACTAGAAGTGGTGGAGGATGGTTGTAGAAGAGCCAGCTGGAAAGAGCTTATAAATGCCTGTCCTGTTGAGCAGTCATCGTCAGTCTGCAAGTTGTTGCCGTGAAAGCTGTTGCTGCTGCTGCTGCTATTTTGTGTGCTATAAGTGTGACTCTTATAAGTTCTATATATTCCGTTCCCCCTTTATTTTTTACTGTTTCATCATTTTATTTAAATATATTATTGAAAATACACATTTGTTCCAAACGTGCGTGCCACTACTGGCTGTGTGAAGTTGATATGTATGTTGTTATTGCTACTACCTATGTATGAATCATTATCATCAACATTGAATATTATTCTGTGGAAAAGTGACAAATTTTTCTGGCTTTTTGGATACTTTGTGTACACGTAAGGGAGTTGATTGATTTGACTGTAATTAGTTTCTTAGAGAATAATATTATAGATAGGTGTCGATTTTCAGCGACAAAGTTGTTATTGCTGTAACCTAAAAGGCACAACTTCTCCTTATTAACTTGAAAACTGGTTGTTGTGTGCGCAATTGACTCAAAATATCTTGGGCATTTCTGTCTCGTATTATCTTTCGCGTTCAATAAGTTAATTTCTAATTATTGCCTCTCTCTCTCTGCGCAGAACAGTTAACATTTTATTTTATTAGTGTGAAGCACGTGCGACGTAAAAACCGTACTGAGTGCTTGATTGATGACAGAGTTCTGAAATTGTTGTATATTAGACGGACTGTCACGGCTGTGAATGCGAGAGTGATAATAATATTGTCTTACTGGCATTAGCTCAAGTAATATTGGTCAGTCATTTTTGTGCTGTGTTATGAAATGTGTAAAGAAACTGACTTAGAATATGAGAGGAGGCTTTTAGTTCACATGGTGTAGAATTATTTTTGTTGGCTATGCTAGTGAGTAGGATCTTGAGACATTTACCGCTGAAGGTAGTGTAATTTTATCTAGTTTCAGGGAAAGTATGATGATTATTCAGTAATATTTGGATCGTTTAGGATTACTAATAGGGCCAACTTTATCGCTGTTGCGTAATTTGTTAAATAATATAAAGAATTATTTGAAATGGAGCTAAAATATTTTTCAGACTAGTTCAGTTCAGTAGTGATAGTGATATTTTCCGACGTAAGGACAGTATCAGTACAATCAGCTTATTCTAAGCTATTTTGATTGGCGCGTTATGAATTTTCCTCAGTATTTTTCAGATTATTCAGAGTTATTTCTACCATACATCAATAATTCTTGCTGTGGAAGTTTTCAAGCTGGTTGCAATTGCAACAGTAGGTTCGAGTAGGAGCAAGTAATCTTAGGCGAAATTTTTGCGCAAGCTTTTAAGAATGTTTTTGTTTTTGAGTTCTGGTGAATTTAAAGCTCTGCAGTGAATTTGTGTCCTAATTTTCTGGTATAACTTTTAATATCTTTGTAGAAGGCAATGTGATGACAAGTATCGTCTTGTATGTGCTTTACAGGACATGGTAGGTCACCGTAGATTTGCAAACCTTTACACTTAACTTGAACAACTCTGGATCTGGCTAAAAACTGTAAGCTGCATTGAAAAAGCTGCTAAATATTACGAGTGATCAGAATGATTCCTCTCGTTGGAAGTTCCTCTGGCACAAATGCTGCTACGACAGGAGGAAGCCGTCGTAGTAATTCTAAACTGGAAGTATTCGGTTCTCAGAAGGTGGACAAGACTTCAGCTACACCATACTCTGATGCAACACAGGTAAAGCAGTCCTGTAATAATAATTCAAGTAGTATTAATGAGTTATCTGTAGCTCTTTTAAGAACTTAAGACACATCTTAGCAACATGCTTATCCCTAATGTTTTTTCTGTACACAAATCTAATAATAGCAGTTAGACAACTTGGAGAGTTTGTACAGTGGCTTGAACTTGTGTATCATCTGCGTGAATGACGAAGGACGGAGTTGAACGTGAGTTGAGATAATTTTCAGGTTTCAGCTGACTCTGTGTTAGGTTTGTCCGTGCGACTTTTAAAAGAATGAGCAGGCAGGATTGAAGTTGTTGCAACTGTCGTATTATGAAGCATTAAACTTCTACCATATAGAATTGAAAGGTTTGTGGTCAGATTGCATGAGTTTGAAATTTTTGCGGATCACCTGAAAGCCTTCTTGTTACTGGGAAGGTAGATAGATGTATAGAGCTAAAGGTGGAATGAAATGCTCAACACCAACATCATCGTCATCATCATCATGATTGAGAGAGCGTGGGAGTTCAAATTTTAACAGTATATTATTGAAGGCATGGAGAATGAATTGAACCGAGCTAACATGCACTGCCACAGTGTGCTTCCACAATCTATTGTAATTTGAGTGTTATAATAAATTGCCAGCATAGTAATATAATGTGAGGTAAACAAACTTTAAAAACTTGCAGTCTGTCACTATGGCTGTGTGTACTTGTGGAGTGGTTCCGTCGTCTCTTATGATGTCATTTTGCCAAGAGCTTTGCACGGAGACCGTGAATGATGTTGAGAGAGGTGAATTTAAAGGGTTTCCGATAGGTATTAAAAATATTAGTGTACGTACGTATCCATCCATGAGTTGGCTTACAGTAGCTTTGAAAATTATCCACTTGTGCAGGTTGTTATTTATTCTGAGCTGAAACTAAATGGCTCTGGGTTATTAGCAGTTGTTCACGACAATAGTTTGTAGTAGTATAAGTAGTAGTCGAACTGATGTGGGGTATTTTAGTGTTACAAGTCATATAACTGAGAGTAATCTGAGGTTAAATAACATGATGACATGAATGACTTATCTGCACAAGTCCATCGACACCACAGAATAGTACACGCACACACGTTTTCTGTATAACACGACGACTCGGCAGTCGAGCTCTTTTATATAAGCCTCTTATTATATTCATATGCCGAAGAAATGCTTAGGAAGCATTTTCCTCTTTTACAGGGTAAAGTTTGTGTGACTTCCATCTGTATAGTTCCCATCATTCTGAAAAAGTTATTAGATATTTACCCCGCTCAATATCAACCATGTTATTCGTCGTCTCATAGGAAGGAGATAATGCTGCATTTAACTTGATACTGCCATATCGGTTCCTCCCTTTTGCATCATAATATGCTATCTTCATCTTGAGTATAACTATAGAAGCTCTGCTAATTTTGGTTTTCTTCAAATGGAAACTAAGTCAGTTTGCTCATCTGTCATCATTCCTCAACTATAGTAAGTTGGAGTCCAGGCAAACTTTTCTTGTTGTATGATGAGTAGCATTAGCAGTTGGAGCAATTTGTCGTATCCTCGCGTCAACACATTTCCACAGCCGTTTTTTCTCTGCTCTAATCAAGTACAATAGGACTATTACTTGCATGACTTCATCCGACGTCGGAACAGCTGCACATAAGGAATGTTTTGGACTACAATAGAGATTCATCTGCATTGGTATTGCCAGAGTATTCCACGAGGGGGAAAGCGTATATTTGTATGTGTGAAGTTTAGTTCTATTAGCCTGCAGTAGTATACATCATCTGAACTTTGCATCTGAATGATTTCGCAGGTAATTAGGCCCATCTTTGAGAATAGCAGATATAATAATATTTTCTTAAACGGAATGATTTGCAGAGTTGATTATTTGCTAGATTGCTAAATTTACTCACATATAGACGATCATTAGTTAATGGCCGTAGGGGGCGCTTATTGTTGTGTAGACTGTTTCATTTTTACTTGATTATATAACAGGGTTCGTAGTGTGGGGTCAGCAAGAAGGGCGAGATAAGGTGGAACATAGACAGTACGTCATGCAATAACAAGAGAGAGAGACTCTGCGTCTTATTTTGACTGGTAGCTTGAAGATGTTTGAGTTTGCAAGTCAAAACCTGAGAAGGAACTGAACGTCACTGATTTGCAAAATATTGAAAGGATTTCTTTGTTTGGGAGCAGTGAGAGTAATAATTGGAAAGAAACAAATTCCTTCCAGAATCTCTTCTCGTGATCTCGAAAGACGTGCAGCATGAATTCGGTGGATCGCCTTATGTCACGACTTGCATTTGTCTCGATTATTCTTCTCCTCTCATCTTCTGCTTGTCTGATTGTGGGTATGTTTTGAAAGAATGGCACAGCAGTAGTATAAAGTTATGTGCGTGTGTGGTTCCAAAGCAAAGGCATTTGTGTCTTGTCTTGGTTGGTATGACGTTCTGAATCCTCAAGCTAGCTGGATATGGTTTGAAAGAGATTTGCTCTTGCACTAATTTCTCGTTCAGTACTATTTGCATGGAAAACTCTTTCTGTACTAGAACGCTTATTGGAGGATATTACAGCCAGAGAATAGGTTTGAATTGAATTTGAGCGAGACCCCCAGTGTGCGTTTAAGAAAATTGCTGCCCTTAACGGAGCTTTATTTCGTTGGTTGTGAATTCAAGTCAGCATTTGTGTTTTTTCACGGGACGTTTAGTTCGAGGATAGCGGAGAGCGGCAGAGGAGGTGGGGGGGGAGACCATTGGAGAGGCTGAAACAGCAGCAGCCGTAGTAGGTCTCACTGTAGGATTCACGAGACCCTGTCTGTGGATGTGAAGGAATTATCTACGTAGCAATAACTCGTTCTTCATGTCTGCATGTGTTTATGTGTATGTTTGATCATTCGCAAAGTGCTGCAGGAATTACTGAGGGCAATTATGTTTTATTTCGACAGGGCAAATGATTGTGATGATTATGATGGCGCCCGTGTGGTAACATAATATGTAGGGATATAGCTACAGAGAACAAAGTGGTGGCAGAGTGATTTTGCCATTGCTACTGCTCTTTTTGTTGTTCGCCATGTGGAGGAGATTGGTTGGCAAGTTTTAGGATAGCTATTGATGCTTGCATTTATTTGAATGTTAGAGATGAGCCGTGTAATGAGCAAGGAGACACAGCCTGCGTGTGACCTTAGACTTTTCGTGCAAAAAGCAGCAATGAACGACCATCTGTGGGATATGGGATATTATGTAGTTTATAAGCCAGAGACATGGAGATGACCGGGGAGTAATGAATGTCGAGATTGTAATCATAGCCGTTGATAATTCAGGTACTCTTTTGAACATACTGTCATCTGTGACTGTGTTTTGTTCTGTTGTGGTTGAGATCACGATGATTGAGAGGGAGAGAGAAAGAGGCACTGATGTTGTGCTCTTTTTGGAAGGTTTCCTCGCTCAATCTGATTTATTCAGCTTCACGATATTCCTGCCGTTAATGTTCTGATGATGTGTAGCGTAATGAAAAGAGTGTGTGACATCGGATTTCTTCACTGTGGAAGGAGTAGTAATGGTTAGATGAATACGGAAGCATCAGAGAGATTATATATAGGAACTACTAAAGGTTGAAGACAATAATCACAATGCAATGTTCACGACGAAAAGATATCTCCATATTCGTTCTGCCATTATGATAACGTGTACTATGTGTGTCTGTGTGCTCCTTGGCAATGGTAGTGACTTTAGGTAAGGAAAAGGTAAATTTGAGGCCCCAATTCAAGGTTAACGTCTATTTGTCTGCTGGCTGGATGAGGTATGGCTGTGGCTGTCGTATAGTGAGTGAGGTAGAAAGAATATGATTTAGTTTTTTCATCATCATCATTGTACTCTCACTTCCTCAAAGACAAGACCATGTAGTGAAGCATTGCCATTCGTGATTATGTTGAAGTGGAACGGGCTATTGGTTACTGATTTCGAGAGTCATTTATGGTCTAAGTTAAGCAGTCCCATAGCGGACACACTGTTATTTTGGGGAAACTGTAGCGTCCGTCCTAGGCTCAAATGTGATATGCATTGTATGTTAGTAATTTCCTTCTAGCATAACATTAAAAGCAGCCTCATGGTTGTATGTGCTTGACTGAATTCATTATGGCTGTAATGTAGTAAATGTGAAGGGGCAAGACTGGAATAAGATTTCCACTGCTTTTTTCTTACTGTAAAATATCATTTTATACTGATTATGGAATCTGATTTGCGTGCAAGCAGCAGCTGTAGCTACAGCATGGAGGTTGAAGTGTGGCTAGTATTTTCGGACAAAAAATGTTTGACTGGAGTTTTTCAGGATTATGTATCCATGCAGGGTCGGTCTGGGTCACTACTACGACTGTTTTTATTAACTTTCTGATATGCATTCATCTAGAGTGGTGGATTTTTCGGTTTTGGAGTACCATTAAAGAACTCGTGGGTCATTATCGATGAATGGCCAGAAGTTAGTTGTTGTCGCTGTTCCTTTTTCTTTGATTTGTGGCTTGGATCTTCCCCTTCTGTTTTATCGTTTTTCTTATAGTCTCTGTTTGTCTGACTGCCTGCCTGCTGCCTGTTTGCCTTCAGCAAGTTTCGTTTGGGTTGGCATGTCTTGTATAGATTTGTTGTGGAGTGAATAAATCACCAGGAAATCAGAAGAGAATCCGTCGTCGTGGTACCTTTGTTATTTGATAAATTGTTCCAAGTGGTGGCAGTTGGTGGTAGTACTACTTGTTGTTGGAGAAAAAAAGGTTGCCAAAACAATATTAAATATGGTGCCCTTGGTTAAATGTGATCTTAAGGGGGTGGCTATGAAGATTGGGTTTGTCTGTGTGTGTATGTGTGTTTGTATCGTGCTGCTCATACAACATGATAATGATGATGGGATCCAGGGCTGACATATACGTTTAAATGATGCATTTTTGAAACGGACACGCAGGAGCGCCATGAAAGGAAGAAAATTACTTCCTGACATGTCTCTCGCTCTCCTCTCTGTTTCTGGGATTCATTGTGGTATAAGATGTACCTTGCAGAACAGGATGTCAACCAAGACAATGTCGTGAGATGATTACCTGGGTCGTTATCTAATTTTCTCATATTTTCTTGCAAGAAATGAAAATTGTCCAAATATTACAATTCTATAGCTTAATAGGTATGGCGTGGTGTGGTATGGCTTTTGGGCTCAATCTCATCCCTTTGTTATGGTAATTGATTGAATTCAGCAAGCTTCTTCGTATTTTCAACAGGAGGAGGAATTACTG